>OZ024724.1:20718842-20983849 GCA_964016875.1 Fallopia convolvulus
CGTCGATCTTCAACGAGCAAGATAGTTCTTGAGTTCAAGATGTTTTTCGACCCCCTTCACTTACGAGGTTCTCCTCTATTTATAGAGAATTGAGGAGTCGAGTTTTGGTTATCATCCGATGTGGGACGACCGAGATCAGGGCTTCTGATTGGTCCGAAGGCGAGGCATCTAGAGATTGGCTCGGGGGAGCGGCGCCAGCTGAGTGGCTCGGATGGGCGGGTGTGTCATTAGAGTCGGCAACGAGGTTTAGACCTCGCTCCGAGGCTTCGAAAGACCTCGCGGAGATAAGGATTTTGTTTAAATAAAAGATGGGTGCGATTGTGGGTCCCAGAATCTACCTTGGGAGTCCCGTCGGCAAACAAAGAAAGCAAACAAATCACAAAGCAAAGCAATCAACATCATCAATCTCAAACCAAAGCCAAATTTCATTCACAAATCAAAAGTAATCCACAAACTCCAATCAAAGGATTCCAAATCCACAAAATCAAAACAAGGCAAAGCTAATCTATCAACCAAACCTTTCAAATCTCCTTAGCAATCTCCTCTCCTAGGCCGATTCCCTCTCTTCTCCTTTTCCTCTCCTTCCTCCTTGCTCTCCAAGTATCCTCTTGAGAGTTTTTGAGGGTTGGTTCCTTCTAAGTGTGGGGGAACCTCCTCCAATTAGAAGACAAGAGAGCCTTTATAGATGAGGGGCAAAAGTGGTAGTTTAAAATTTCGTGCCTTGGAGCCCAAGCAGTCAGCGACCGACTCGGATCGACACGGAGCAACCACGGGCCCGACTTACTAGGCAAGTCGGTCCGAGGTTGGAAAAATCATCTCGGGTCCGGCGTTGGTTCGAACTCGATCCGGACCTTGTTCCACCTTCTTCTTGTTGGCTTTTCTCTTGTTCTTCTTCATGGCTTGCTCCTCTCTTTCCCTCTTAAGCTCGGGCCTTGCTCCATGTTCCGTTTCTCCTTCAAAACGACCCTTGATCCATTCCAAAACACCTACAAAACACATAAAACGCGCATAGTCTCCGAATCTCATAGAAATACGGGAACTAAGCTAAAAAGGAACAAAACACACAAGAAAAGGGGAAAAATAAACATATTTACAAAGGAAATCATATATAAAAACACCACCAAATAAAGAGACATCAAAATACCCCATACTTAAACTTGCTTGTCCTCAAGCAATAACAATGTAAGCAAGACCGAAACATAATCTTCAAGTAAAGCCTCGTATGAAAACACATTTAAGCAAAAGTGATTGATATTCAAGCAAGATTACATCATCACACATGATTAAGTGTTCCAAGGAATAGAGTCAATGCAACTAAGCCTCGCTTTAGGGATATGTGAATGTGTATCACTCATCATGTGTTTGGGTATAGCAATGAACACTCAAGCTCAAAAATCATGCAAGTAAGGACTTTACTATTGAAGCTAATATCACCAAATCCTCCACCTAGAGATGCCTAATACAAAGTACACAAAGAATTTCGAACTTGGCTCAATGGAGGTCCTCAAAGAGGTTCCATTCGGCCGGGTTGTAATGGGGCTTTTGGTATTTCTCAAGGTGGGAATTATTTGGTCTTGTGGTGCTTACAATGGGGATTGAACAACCTAAACTCTCACCAACTTCACCAAAATTCCACAATCAATTTCACACTCATCCAAAAGACTTAACATTTTTCATCTCAACCCAAAATTTTCACTTAACATTCTACTTCACCTTTGCTCTTAGGCTTTTTGTTGGATTTTCCACACTTTCTACACTGGACCGACTTTCTTATGACATCGGGCCCGATGTGGTATGTAACTCGTTCGGACCCTTTTTCTTCACTTAAGCTCTTTACCTTCATTCCACTTTCCATTTCCAACATTTTCTTTCTTTCTTTCTTCTTCTTCATTTTCTTTTTGCACAACAAAGATGCACCACCCACATGATTCATAACACCATTCTTTTCCCTTAAACCCAAGAGAATCTCAACTCTTCAAATACAATCCAAACCTCTCTTCTAAAGTCCAATCCCATAAGGGTCAAGTCATATAAGGCTAGGAATAATATTTTTGAGGAGTTTCAAACAAAGGCTTAGGCTAAAACGGGGCTACAAACAAAGGATTCACTTCATGGTAGGATATGGAACATTTATGTGACTAGAAGAACAAAGTTCAAAATCAATGTGACAATGCTAGGAAAAATCTCATGACGGTCTTGGAAAATAGATAAACACCGCAATAGCAAGTTTTACTAAGCATGCATGAGCTAATCACACAAGAAACATGAGGGATATGCAAATATGAACAAGCATCCCTAAAATGGCCAAAAATCAATCTCACAAGGGTCACTCATACTTAGTTGCATAAGAACTCATCCTAGAACTCACATGTTCAATAAAACAAGCAAGATATCATGATCACATCAAAAGCAACATCTTTTTAGAGGCTAAACCATCCAAAAATATGCAAAGGAATTTACATGCTCACATCATCATTAGCTTTCATTTGGCAATCTAAGATGGGAATTTCTAGTCCAAAAACTACAAAACACAAAATCATTTTGTTGTTTTCAACACAATTTTTCAAATTTTTATGGATTTTTGCAAAAATTTCTCTAAAACCAAAAACAAAGACTCATCCATTCAAAACCAAATCAATCATCCATGTCATTCATCAAACCACAAACCAAGAAACAAACATCCCAAACACAAACTAGAAACCGAAAACCAAATATCTTCAAAATAACAAACACACAAGCAAGTGAAATCATGAGCACACTTACCCCCACCCCATACTTAAAATTTTGATCCCCATCAAACAAGGAAACCAAAACTTAAAAGCAAGAGAGAAGAGTAAGAAGAGCTCACAATTTCTTTATTCTTCAATGGCATGTCTAGAATCACTCGAAGGGGTTGTCACGCCTACGTCCTCTTTGGAGTCTCGCTTGCCGCTCCCTCTCGTACACTTGCTCTTGGTAGAAGTCTTGTGGTGGTGGTTGGAGTTGAGGATCCGGGCGCGTCCATTGGTCCTCACGGGAAGGGAAGTTCCCGCTCATCCATGTGTTGAAGCTATCTTGGACCCGCCACCTTTGGTCCTCCACCTCTCGAAGATCCTCCACCTCTCGCCTAGTGTAGCCGAGGGCTCGGTTCATCTCTTCTTGGCTAGCTTGGAAAGCACCTTGTTGTTGAAGCAATTGTTGTTGTTGTTGGTACATGTATTGTTGTTGAAGATTCACTTGATGGACTTCTTGAAGAACATTCTCTTGTTGAAGTTGAAGATGGGCCATTTGGTTGGCCAAGAAGGACATGTCCACCGTTTGTTGTCGCTCAGGAAACACCATTCCCGGACCATACCATTGGGCGTAGCCTTCATAACCGCCACCTTGAGCTTGTTGTTGCCTTGCACCACTCCCCTCTCCATGCTCATAGTGCCTCGGGACCTCATCACCATAGAAGGCACCGGACCGACTTTGAGGGAAGTCGGGCCCGGTGACATGTGTACCTCGGTCCGCCAGTGTTGGAGCTTGGTGCGTGGCTCGGAGGTTGGCCATCAAGCCTTGGAAGCGCTCATCTTCTTCATTTTTCTCTTGATCGACGTCCATGTCTTCCCCACGAGGTGCAAACACAAAGTTATCTTGGTCGAAATCCGGTGAAGATGGAGGGGAGGTAAACCGAATGTGTTGAGGTTGTTGTCGCCGCCCCTCTCTTGTACCTTCGGGGTCACCAAATGAGTGTGGCTTGCCGGCTCACACTTGGTACCAATTGTGATACCGAGAAAGATCATAGAGGTTGGGCACCAACCGGATCGACACACCATCATAGTTCGAGTGAGGGGCCAAAGAAATCATGTAAAGCTTCTCCTTGATGATGTTGGCCTTCTTGAAATACTTCATGTTCATATACTCAACACCATTCGGAGCCGGAGAATACTTGTTAAGGTCGACTCCTAGACGCACGGCTAGCCTTGCTATCATCCCGCCGAAGTACATCCAAGAGGAGCTTTGGAAGTCTCGCACCATCTTGACCCACTCCCATGCAAGGTTCATGGGCTTCTCGGTGTGGAAGATCATCTCATGTAGCAACATAATCTCTTCCTTCATCGGCTTGCTCAACTCATGACGAGCATAGATTGCACATCCCAAAACTCGCACCATGACCCAAAAAAGAGGGCTAGCAATCTCGGTTGTGGTGGCGCCCTTTCTCATCTCACTCTTCCCGGCCACATGCCGCCACACTTGGTTCACCTTCTCGTTGTCGACGCCGGTCTCTTCTCTTAGATATAGAAACCCGAAGTAGGTAGCCAAGTCCCTAAGAGAGAGATTGTGGCCCTCATTGCCCAATTGGAAGGTGATCGCCCCTTCCTCATCCTCCATATTATCATAAGTGCATTCAAAAGTGGCCATGAATTCCGAGGTGAGGGCGGGATAGTGGGTGTTGTCCCACCTTAGCATCCCATTGAGACCGATGTGGGAGTAGCACCTTGGAAGAGCTTGATCCATGTCCATCTTCCTCACGGTTTCCCAATCAAGCCACCTTGTGTGATGCTCAAGCGCCATATACCTTGCATAACTCCCAACTTGCTCATCATCCTCCAAGTAAACATCATCCAACTTTGGCTCTTTTCTTGACTTCTTGGACTTCTTCTTCGGCCTTTCCGCATGAGATAATGAAGCTCTAGTCTCCATGGTACCTACACACATCCAACCAAACAAAAGGGTCCAAGATAAACTCCATACAACTCAACAAAATCACTCATCAACACACAACAACACATCAACACAAGGGGAGCCCCATACTTAGTATCTAAACACACATGCATCACCATCCAACATGAATCATCATGGATATCTTCTAACAATGGCTAAGCAAATGATCATACTACATCATGATTAAGCTATAGCCAACAATGAAACACATGAATCCACATGATATCACACGAAGAGAGCAAAAGCAACATGGATCGACTTCCAACCTATGTCGGGCCCGACACATCCTCAACCTCGGTCCGACTTGATGGACCGACTTCCATAACTCGGGCCCGACTTACCTGGGCACGTCGATCTCGACCTAGTTCATGCTTCGACTCTAACCTCAAATCAACCCAAATCACTCTATCATGAACTTAAATTTCAAATTCAACCATCAAACATCCCTAATTAAAGTTCTAAATGGATCCAAGCATGCATAAACAACTTTGAAGCTCAATTTCACAAATCATGCAAATCCACCATTGATGCTCAAACTCAAACTCTCAATCAAACATGGCATTACTCAATCTATGCAATGAAAGCACAAAATCTCCAAGGAAATAGGTAGAGATCGAGTAACACATACCGGATTTGAAGAGTAATGGACTTTTAAACAAACAATCTACTTAGAACTCAAAATTTCTCAACCTAGATCGAGATGGGGGATGAAGAACGAGATTGAACTCGAAATTTCTCTTTGGAATCGGGTTAGGGAGGCCTTTTCGTGATTGGATTGAGATGAAGAAGGGGAGGAGGGGGGATCGAGTATGGTGAGAGGAGGGGGCCGATTTTGTGAGTGTGAGGGAGATGGGTTGTATTTTGGGAATGGTGGTTAATATGAAGATGGTAGGTAGGTGGGGGATGGTATTTAATGGGGGAAAGGGACAAATTAGGTCAAAGGGCAAAAACGACATTCCACCCAGTCCGATCGGATCGGACCGACGTCGTGGACCGACGTCCTTGTGTCGGGCCCGACTTACCTGGGCTCGATGTGGGGTGTTCGGGTCACCAATTTTACTCCATCCTCTTGCAACTTCTTTCTCCATATTTCCATTTATATATTTTTCACACCTCAAATCCTACACAACCTTGAAGAATACACAACACCAAAAATCCACAAAACACTAGATAGAGATTGGTTAGAGAAAAGCTAGGCTAAACTAAGAAAAATCAAACTAAAATTACGAAAAGAAAGCTACTAGCTCGGGTTGCCTCCCGAGAAGCGCTCGTTTAGAGTCACTAGCTTGACTTCCTAACCTCAACCTCAAGGCGGGTGAAACACGGTGAATTGCTCGCCATTGTTGTGCCCATTACCATTGCCCTCATACCCATAAAACCACCAACGATGGTCTATATAGGCATGGCTCTCCGATCTCGAGCCTCTCTCATCATACTCCTCCAACGAATGAGATTTCTCCTCCTTACTTGCTCCATCATGTTCCTCTTTTTCTACACCAAAGTTATCCAAAGAATTCCTAGGAGATTCTACCAATTCATCTTTCAAGTCACTAAGGCAAATGTAGGAGTCTCCTAAGTCATCATTCAAATCACTTAAACAAATGTAGGAATCAAAAGTTTGGAAAGAATTGTGGTCATCACCAACATCAAAAGGATATAAGTAAGGATACTCTTCATTTTTCCTTGGGCTAGCATTGATCCTTGACTCATCTAGTTCCTCAACTTGCTCCAACAACTCCCTTGCTTGTATTTGTTTATTGAACCCTTCATCACTTCTCAACACAATGACCTCTCTAGCAACTTCCACTTCTTCTCTTTTTCTCTTGGCACTCTCTTCAAGTTTGAGGATAGCCAAGGCGTCCGGCTCATTCAAAGCCTTGTTGAAGTGAAATTCGACCTTTTCTTCACCAATCTCAAAGGAAACTTTGCCGTTTTTGACATCAAACCTTGCCCCCGCCGTAGATAAGAATGGTCTTCCTAAGATGATTGGGACCAAGGGGTCCTCGTGCATGTCCAACATCACGAAATCATCGGGAACAAAGTACTTTCCAACTCGCACCGGCACGTCATCCAATATTCCCTTAGCCTTTATGATGGAACCGTCGGCCATAGTTAGGGACATATCGGCCGGCTCAATTTCACCTAAATTTGCCCTTCTCCAAATACTAGCGGGCATCACCGAAACACTTGCCCCAAGGTCACATAATGCTTGGAAGTTTTGAGACCCCACACCAATAGTGATAGCAAACCGACCGGGATCTCCTAGCTTTTGCGGTAACTCCAAGGTCTTGACCTCATCTTGCATTTCAACTATGGACCTCTTCTTGCTCAAAATCTCCTTTAAAAACTTGGCATAGGATGGCATCTCGCTTAATGCATCGGTGAACGGGATAGAGATGTTCAAACCTTGCAAGAGTTTGAGGAACCTCTTGAACTTGTTCTCAACAACATCTTTCGGCTTCTTTGAGGGATATGGAAGAGTTGTTGCACCTTGAATCTTGCTTGGATCAACCTCCTTGGACTTCCCCACTTTACTTGCAACATTTCCTGGTTGGACCGACTTAGGCACCACGTCGGGCCCGATGTCGTGTATCACGGTCCTGGGGCAGAGCTGAGGCAGAGTAGTCGGATCGACATCTGGGTACGTCGGGCCCGACTTACTCTCAACCTCGGTCCGGGGCAGAGGGGTTGATCTTCCTGCTGGATCGACTTCAGGGAACCTCGGACCCGACTTGCTGGGTAAGTCGGTCCGGCTCTCTTCATTCTTCTTAGGCATATGTGGCTCGGGTAGGTTTCGGCCACTTCTCAATCCAATTGCCCGGACTTCATTTTGATTGTTTTGAGCTCGGGGGTTCTCCTCGGGTCGGCCCGGAAGTCTCCCATTCTCTCTCGGGGCTTGAGTTGCAATTTGGGCAAATTGATTGTCGACTTGCCTCCTCCATGCACCAAACTCATTGAATTGGGTCCTCATCTCCTTGAACCCATCCCTCATCTCTTGAGCAAATGATTGTAGCTCATTGAATCCCGGTGGCCTATATGGTGGTGGTTGCGGCGCCCTTGGCTCGTTTTGGTTGAAGTTGTTGTTGTAGGCTTGAGCTTGACCGTTGTTCCACCGGCCATTACCACCATTGTTAAAGTTGCCTCTTCCACCGAAATTGCCTCAAACATAGTTTGCCTCCTCAATTCGCTCGGCCAAGCGCACTTGGCTCTCATTCGGACAAACTTGTGTAGCATGTGCAAAGGATCCACACTCCTCACAAGCTCTAGCATTTTGCTTGTAGTAGTGGACTTGCCTCTTAAGCTTGCTCACTTCACCTTCAAGGAATTGGAGCTTCACATCCTTGTCAATGTCTTCTCCCCTTGGATCATATAACTTCCTTGCACCTTCACCTTGAACTTTCACCTCTTTGCTAGCTTGACTCACCCCATACATGGCCTCATAATCGAATAGCTTGTCAAGTAGCTCCCAAGCTTGATCCGGTGTCAAGTCTATGAACCCACAATCGGTGTGGAGATTGAGCTTGTCCTTCATTGCCGGATTGATGCCTTGTAAAAAGATGTCTTGGAGCATATATGGTTGTTGGCCATGAGTAGGACATTGGCGCAACATCTCCTTGAAACGGTCCCATGCTTCGAAGAGAGGCTCATTCGGACCTTGTTGAAAGCTTGCAATTTTCCTTCTTAGCTCGGTTGTCTTTGAGGGCGGGAAGAACTTCATCAAGAAAGCATCATGGAGTGCCTTCCAAGTTGTGATTTACCTAGGGGCTTGGCTCTCGAGCCAATGTGTGGCCTTGCCCCCAAGTGACCACTTGAACGCCTTTAGAAGCACGTACTCCAACGTCTCCTCGTCGGTAGAGATCGTCTCACACATGTCCACAAAGCGTTTGACGTGCTCTATGGGACACTCATGTGGACGGCCCTCGAATTGATCACGCTTGATGAGGGAGATGAATTGCGTCTTGATCTCAAAATTCTTGGCAACCTTGGGAAGCACAATAACCGGTTCGGGTACCCTCAACTCCGGATGCATGTATTGGCGTGCATTCCGGGGTAGAGCGTTGAGTTGAGCCTCGGCCCTCATCCGTTGCTCCCGTTCTCTTCTTGCCACCGCCTCTTGATTGTCCTTCTCAAGTTGCAATCTAGCCATTTTGGCCCTAAGTCGAGCCAACTCCTCATCACCATTGAGAGCTTGATTCTCCATCCTTTTCCTTCTTCGGGCTTCTTTGAGAATACTTTCCGGATCACTCACAAACTCAAGCTCAAGTGTTCCTCGGGAGGAACGAGCTCGCATACACCTACGAAACAAAGACACAAACCAAAACAAATCAAAAACAAACAAAGAGTTTGGGCTATTCCCTCACCCAAATCACTACCAAAACACAAGAAACTCACCAAATTGGCACTCAATGCACTTAGACTTCCCCGGCAACGGCGCCAATCTTTTGATCGCTCGGGAATGCTAGGGTCTAGAGATACAATTTATAACCCGACCCCGTTGTAGCACGTGATGGGTGTCGAACGCTCGGGAAATCTACTCGATTGAGGTGCCTAGACACTAGAAAGCTGGAAAGTAGAACTTAAAACAAAGGAAAACAAAGAGAACAGTCGGGACCGACACAAGTGTCACGTCGGGCCCGATGTTGGCGACAAGAGGGAAGTCGGGACCGACGTAGAGCAAGTCGGGCCCGATGTAGCTGGGTTTTGTCGAACTCAAAGATTGAAAGTAGATCTTGGGCTTTTGGGTTCCTTCTCTAGTAGATTAAGGCTTTTCCACCCCAATTCAAGCAATAAGTGATGGTCGGAGTAGGATCGAGTGATTTCGCCCTCGTTCCAACCACTTCTACACATCGATCATTGGGGAAATCCCCTTCGAAGCAAGGTCTTGAGATGGACAAATGTTCACTTTCGCTACTTTGCCAATCACAAGCCTTGATTCCTTACTTTCATAAGGAATTGTAGCTCTATGTAGAGTCGGTTCCTAGATCAAGCACTCAAGGCTATGGAATTGGGGTTTCTAGCCCAACCTAGCTAGAGTTTTCCCCCATAACCCAAGATCAAGGAGATCTACTCCATATGGCAAACAAAGAAAGCGAACAAATCACAAAGCAAAGCAATCAACATCATCAATCTCAAACCAAAGCCAAATTTCATTCACAAATCAAAAGCAATCCACAAACTCCAATCAAAGGTTTCCAAATCCACAAAATCAAAACAAGGCAAAGCTAATCTATCAACCAAACCTATCAAATCTCCTAGCAAACTCCTCTCCTAGGCCGATTCCCTCTCTTCTCCTTCTCCTCTCCTTCCTCCTTGCTCTCCAAGTATCCTCTTGAGAGTTTTTGAGGGTTGGTTCCTTCTAAGTGTGGGGGAACCTCCTCCAATTAGAAGACAAGAGAGCCTTTATAGATGAGGGGCAAAAGTGGTAGTTTAAAATTTCGTGCCTTGGAGCCCAAGCAGTCAGCGACCGACTCGGATCGACACGGAGCAACCTCGGTCCCGACTTACTGGGCAAGTCGGTCCGAGGTTGGAAAAATCATCTCGGGTCCGGCGTTGGTTCGAACTCGATCCGGACCTCGTTCCACCTTCTTCTTGTTGGCTTTTCTCTTGTTCTTCTTCATGGCTTGCTCCTCTCTTTCCCTCTTAAGCTCGGGCCTTGCTCCATGTTCCGATTCTCCTTCAAAACGACCCTTGATCCATGCCAAAACACCTACAAAACACATAAAACGCGCATAGTCTCCGAATCTCATAGAAATACGGGAACTAAGCTAAAAAGGAACAAAACACACAAGAAAAGGGGAAAAAGAAACATATTTACAAAGGAAATCATATATAAAAACACCACCAAATAAAGAGACATCAGCTATGCCAACCAATTTCACTAATTTGAGTTGTCCTCAACGAAGCCATGCCAACTAGTTCCCTAATTTGGAACGGGTCATGTATCCGAGTTGTACCCAGCACCGCCCGACAACTACCAACTCCGCTGAATCACTGGGCAACAATTCCTTAATTTAAAAACAAGAAACCACACACATTAAGATCCTAATTAACATTGGTGTTCATCCATGGAGAGGGTTGGTGTACAGTGAGTTTGACAACATGAAAATAGATTTTTCATTTAGATTATTATGGGGCTTTTTAATGAAAAAGGGGGTTTTAATGAAGATAATTAACGAAAAAGTAAATTGCGGTAGCAATTGGGTGGTTGATTGATAGTGTTTTAAATTTATGGGTGGTTTTAAGTAAATTTCATTTTTAAGGGTGGTTTGGTGCATAAGCCTATATTTAGAGGGTGGTTTTGTGAAATTTACCCTAATCAATTTGCAATTTAACGTCATTCAGTAGTGTTATCTCACAGTACGTAGTGGCTGACATCCTAATAGGTCGACCAGTCTAATTAGGATTATCACGCAAGTCCATTTTTTTAATAGGATTACAATTTAACGATATTCAATAGCGTACGTTACGCTACATTGTGGTGTGGTGTTTTGAGTGTTAGGAGGGGTGTGTTTGTCTCATATTGTCTTTGTGGACGACCTTATTTTGTTCGAGAAACCTCTCCGGATCAAGCTAATGTTCAGGACGTGTCTCGACCAGTTTTGTCGCCTCCCCGGGGAAAAAGTGAATTATGATACAAGTATCATGCTTTTTGCCCGATCGGTGCCTCAATGCGTGAAGTCCTTGACTACTTGGATAATCTCGATTTCGATTGTTGAGGATTTTGACACCTACCTGGGTGTGTTGGTGGCATGCGGGCGAATGTCAACAAGTAGGTATGACTATATTTTGGAGAAGATTACAGCTCGGCTCCAAAGTTGGCAGGCGCGGACCCTATCCTCTGCGGGCTGGGTTACCTTGGCTAATTTGGTTCTCGCAAGCATTCCCATATACACCATGCAAGCGATGTTTGTTCCGCGGTCAGTTTACTACAAAATTGATTAAAAAAAGAAGGGATTTTGTATGGGGTTCCACTCCTGAAGCACGGAAGGTCCACCTCTTATCTTGGGAGAAAATCACCATGGCCAAGAAGAGAGGGGGCCTAGGATTACATACCATGAGACAAAAAACGCGATTGTTCTGGCCAAAGTGGGTTGGCACACCCTCCAAGAGCCGACTTCAATATGGAGCAAGGTCATTCGTGGTAAATACTGCGTGGGCAGGTTTAACATGGATATGTTTGTACCACAACCTCGTAGTTCTAATATTTGGCGAGATCTGGTTCATGGAGCTCTTGTGCTATGTAAAGGCTTGTCCATGTCGGTTGGTAATGGTACTAGTACCTTCTTTTGGATTCAGCCTTGGCTGGTGGAGCACCCACTTACCGGCGTCATGCTACAGCCGGTCCCAGAATCCATGCTAAGCATGACCGTTGCATAATGTTGGGTTGGTGATGATTGGGATTGGCTTTTACTGACGTCGTTCCTTCCATCCATATTTCTCTCCAGCACGAGTTCCATATCCTTGGTCACGGACCATTCGGCTCAAGATACCTTCTTTTGGCACCACAAAAAGTCTGGCATGTTCTCTAATCGCTCTGCCCAGTCCTTGACCAAGCAGAATAATATGCCCTCGATGGATAATATCTGGAATGCTATTTGGAAGTGCCCCACTCAGCAGATGGCCCACCATTTCCTGTATCTAGTCTGCCACAACAACATTATGTGTAATTTCACCTGGAAAAGGAGGCACCTTACATCGTCCTCTGCTTGCCCGAGATGCTCAAACTTGGAGATGGGCATGCATGCACTACATGATTGCCCGGTGATTCACTACATGTGGAGGGCTTCAGGAGGTCACAATCTCAATCCCTCCTTTTTCTCAACCCATGATATGTGTTTGTCGATTCTGGAGAATATCAAGAAAGCCAATGGTTGGAGCACTATGTTTTCCACAATGACCCGTCATACTTGGAAAATACGAAACAAGTTGACGTTTGAAGGAGTGGATGAGCATTCTCGGTTGTCCTTTATTGTGCTCTCTGTCGCCCAAGCTTATAGTGAAGCACAAAGGAAGTTTGCTCGTGTTTTAGTGACCCCTGATCCTAGGCAGAGTCGGACGTCCTTTTGGAAACCTTAATACCTAGGGGTGGATAACGCTCAACACTGATGGGGTCTTTAAAGGAAATCCTGGTGATGGTGGAGGAGGCATGTTTCGTGACTTTTGGGGTGCTTTTCTACATGCCTACACGTTCAAGTGTTGAATGTGTGAAGCCATTACTTTTGAATTGTGGGCTGTTTTACATGGGCTGAGACTTGCCAAATATCTGAACATCACTCATCTTGTGGTGTAAATTGATGCCTTGCAGGGCGCAATCTTCTAAGTTCTTCTACGTCGACGTCTCACCAGGACTTCTACTTGATTGAAAGATGCAGGAAGCTGATGCAAACCAAGTTCGTTGAAGCCAAGATCCTCAATATTAATAGGGAAGCCAACACCACAACAAACAACCTTACCAATTGGGCTATAACTCTTAGTGAAGCTTATGTTACATATAGTACCATTTATAATGTTATTTCACTTGCTATTAGTTTTGATGTAACTTCTCTTTAGAGGTTAACTCTCAGTCTTAATTTAATATTCGTAGGGACTTAGTCCCTTTTTCCAACAAAAAAAATCTCAAATCGGATTAAAATATTTTATCTTAATATTTTTTAATATTATGCTATATAAAAAGGTTAAGATTTTTTTTTGAATAGGTAAAAATTAGGCAAACTAAGTCGGCCTAGGGCATCCTTTCGGATGAGGGTTAAGACCCTTTCATGGTTAAAAATCTGATTGATGCTACAAATATGGTGTAGTTTTGCAATCAAATCTGCCATAGAATAGCATTCTCGAGATACATGTTTGGTAATGGCCACCTCGAAGGATTGCAACATGACTAGAATGTCTGCAATTAACATGTTAATTGTCCAGGGACTGACCGACTGCCCTTAAGTGCATTGATTACAATCATACTGTCGCCTTCAAGTTCTATGTACCGAAGATTCCTCCTATGAGCGTATTGTATAGCCTCAAATAATCACATGACTTCTGCTTGTTCCACGGTCTACTAGTCGTTTTTCTTTACATTCATGCTTATAACGTTCCCGAATTGGTTTCTAACATACACAGTTGTTGTTATAAAAAGGTTAAGGCTAGTCGTATGAAAATAGAGCGCCAAAAAAAAGGAAATACCGAAAACATTGAAAGCGCGGGAAGATGCGTGAAGGACAAGTCAAAGCACGGAGAAGACAAGAAAAGGGGCTGAGGTGTTGCCACGTAGCACCTCGCTCACCCGCACACAATCGAGTCGAGTTATATAATAACCAAATCCCTAGCACCTCTTCTCCTCCTTTATCTCGCTTCTCGCCTTGATGCTCTCTCGTCTCACACCGCTCCACCTTATCCGGCTCAATTCCAGGTTATTCTTACTCAATTCGCCGCAAATCGGAGATTTAGGGGGTCCGTAACTCTGCTAATTACTGAATATTGATTTTCCTTGACTTGGGCTGTTGATCGTCAACTTTCATTTCTTTTGTTGATGCAGGTGAAAAGTGTAAGATGGATCAACCGAGCGAGGATCGCTCGGAAGGACGCTCCGATTTCAATGCCTCCAACGGCTCCAAACGTTTCGCTGATGAAATTCTTCCTCATATTCTCAATCTGTGAGTATCTCTCCAAGTGGCTTTTGCCTTTAAATTAAGTTGGAGAAAGTTCTGTGCAAAGTAACCTGTACTCCTGGCCTGGGAGTTTTGTATAGTTTACCTATTTACTTATGTACAACCATCTATTCCCAGTTCGTTACGATTCTTGAAAACTGTCAGTATTTGTCTTTTTTCATAGTGGATTTCAAGATTTTGATATGTTAACTCTCAATGGATTTGTATTAGGTATGCATCGCGAGCTACTTCTCGAGATTTTGAAATATACGCTCCAGATGCAACCTTTGAAGATCCACTTATGTGTGCTCGCGGGTATGCATCATCAGTAACTATTTCATGTTATGTTGCCATGTAAAACTGTTGCTGTCTGCATTTATCATCCATGCTCTAAATAGTACAACCCAATATGCAGTTGTAACATTTGTGATAAGTAGTCTGCAACTTCTTGTCCTTATATTTCCTATATGCTTCGAAATGCAAAAGGTGGTGTTATTTCCTTTATGGGGTTCTGTATTTCTATTACTTTGTGCAGTCTCAGCTTGTAATGCTGTTTTGTATTTCATTACAGGGTGAAGCAGACCAAGTCTGCCTTTTATTCTCTTAAGGTTATGCTTGTTTATATCTCTGCTTTCTTTGATTTTGAATAAAAATAAATTATTTTTGCTTTGAATGGGCCATGTTTACTAATTGGATGAATTTACCTTAGATGTCCCAGTGTATATCTAGCAGCTTACTTTACACATGCCTTAGAGTTCAGTTCTTGCTTGAAAAGCTTATTGTTTCTCAATTGTTCTCCTAAGCTTTTATCCTTTGGTGCTACTAATCCTGACAAATAGAAATCATATCTTAAACTAATCTTGGGTTAAAGTGAATAGTTTGGTCCTTAAGGTTTATGGCCCGTGGGAATATCTATCCTTTCTTTTGTTCTTGTAAAATCGGAGAACCAAACTTGCAAGACATGCAAATTGTGTTAAGGGGAAGTTATGGGCTCTATAAAAGATGCAAGTAATCCTTCATTTTTGCCTTGAAAAGTTTTCCAAGGTCTAATAATATAGACATTTTGATTCCTTACAGGTCTTTAGTGAGTCAAGGATCGTGGAATATGACATCAAAGAAAATGTACTCTCACCGGGAAAGCACGAGGTAATAAACTCCTGCTCATGCATCTATCCAGAAAATTACTCTTTTACTTCATGCAACTATGTACTGATAATCGAGTACATGATCACTACTTTCTATCCTTCCATCTACTTGAGAGAATCAGCTTCTTCACGTTATGTTGCGTAGATATTGATTGATAACAAGCAATACTACAAGTTCATGGGAAGAGGCATTGACATGATTTCACTCATCAAGCTTGACATTGAAGGAGGAAAAGTCGTGCGCCATGAAGACAGGTAATTTGGGAAGTGCAGCCTCTTTACGTACAGTATCAGACTATCAGTACAGATGGAAACACGTTCATTAATATGCAATGTGATTAATATGCACAGGTGGGACAAGAAACCTCTTCTCAACCGAGAAACTGGGAAGCTGCCTTTGGTGGGGCGCACCGTTGAAATTGCTCGGAGAGGCTCCATGTTTGTTACTCATCTACTCATGGGGTTTGGGAAAGACCCGAATCCGTAAAGTTGCATCTACGTCTAGAAACTTGTATGCTCTGGTTTTTAAACACTATTTTGGGGATAAAAAAGACTTCTTTTATGTAAAGAAATTTCACTGCTTTTAGGATATGGACCCAAAAGTATTCTGTGAATTCATAGATTTTTTTTTATTTGTGTAGGATTGGGCTTTTCTGTGAGAAAATTACATTTGGATGCCAAACAACATAATATTTGTGTATCATCATATCATATTAAAATCTCTTGTTCATGTTTACATCTGTTGTCATTTTTCTTTTTCAAAGATTGTCTTAACAAATAACAACTAACTAGGTGAGAGTACATTTACAATTTGAAAAAAATGTGATGCAACATGGCGCTATGATTCACTAGGATCGCATATGTTCAAACTGGTAATGAAAACCCAACTACTAAAAAGAAAGATAAAAGTTTGGAATAAAACGACATTTGGTAATGTTTTTAGACAAATCAAAGAGGTCGATGACAAACTAATACAGCTACAAGCTAGTTTACGTCGAAGAGATAGACATGCTCATATTCAAAAGCAAAGTCGACTTTTAAAACATGTCGAAGCGATAGACATACTCATATTCAAAAGCAAAGTCGACTTTTACAAGAGAGAGAAAGATTGATCCAATTCCATAAAATTTATTGGACTCATCGCGCTAAAAGTAAGCATGTTAGATTGACTGATTCCAATACGGCTTATTTTTATCGAACTGCTACATGTGGACGAAACAAAAAATGGAAAAAAAATGATACACATCGATGAGGGAACTGTGATAATGGGAGAGGATAACATACGTAAAAATATTCATAACGAATATAGGAAGAGGTTTATGAAAACTACAAGTGGTATCTCGCCTCAAAACCAACACCTAAATCTCATTTCTCCATAAATAACTCAAGAAGACAACAATCTCTTAACTAAGCCAATTATTAATGAACAAAATTAAGTAAGTAGTCTTTGCTATTGGAAAGAACAAGTCTCCAAGACTTGACGAGATGGCAACTGAATTTTACCAAAAATACTAGCATGTGGTTGGTCCTTCGGTCATTAAAGCTTATGTTCAATAATATATAAGGTAATGGCCCATTAGCTTATGTTCAATAATATAACTTTAATTCCAAAAACTAAGAACCCTTCCTCCACAAACCATGTCTGGCCCATTAGCTTATGTTCAATAATATATAAGGTAATGGCAAAAATAATAATTGAGAGACTCAAAGTGATGCTGTTAAAACTTATAAATACTCTCCAAGGAGCTATCGTATTCAATAGAGCGATTCAAGACAACGTTTTGATAGCACATGAGATTTTCCATTCCTTCAAGCAGAGAAAAATGAAACAAGACTGGATGGCAAGGAGCTATCCTCTTCCGCTCCACATCGTATCTTCTTACCTAAAACCTGCAAAACAATGGTCATAGGGCCCTGAGACCCTCTATTCCACCTCCGATGGCTAAGTCAAAAGAGCGAACTATCGTATCAAGCGTCAAGGTACAACGAGAAAGCGATGAATCCCTGAAAAGTTGAGCTAAGCGAGTATTAGCCTGTTCAAGTTTTCTGAATACACCGAGGTGCGCATGTGGCTCACCCTACACGCCTAGGGCGTGTATGGAAGAAGGAGATCAGGGGGTCTACTTTCTATATCTCATAGCGCTACTCAGATTGCTTAGAGCCCAAGCTAGGAATATCCCCCATTCTCCGAGTTTAATTCCATCATATTTGAAAGATAAAATCTTCCATTAAGTTGCACAACTACCATATCTTTAATAATAGGAAAATAAATAAAGATAATAAATACGCAATAATTTAAGAAATACCTTTGATAGTGAAAATAACTATGGTAACTATGTTTGTTATACCCGCTCACAAATGCTCCACCTACACCGCCTTATATGTTTTACCATATACTGTGACGTAGGATACAGAGGTGTACTAATCGAAGTGGCCATATGGATTAGCGATTGAAGTCCCCTAACGTGCATGCGTGCGTGCATGCGAGTTTGTCCATGAGCGAATATCATGGGGCGTGTACTCTCTTTTCGAGTCGTGTCATTTGCCTAGGACTAAGGTAGAATCTTTAGAACAAACAAAACATACTATGGAGAATAGAACGTTTATGTTTAAAAAGTGTCTGGCTAGACCTTTTATTTAAGAAAACAAAAAGATGTATGTTCTAACAATTCTAGGTTTAGCTTAATATCCATGCAAAGGAGCCTAAAACAAGAGACCAACTGTCGGCGATTCCGCAGTCGCGGCTCAAAAAAGTCGCGGGCGAGGTTGACAGTTCCGCGGCCGCGATCGACAATTCCGCGGCCACGGTTTTCCCTTTTAAGGAAAAATCTTTTCAAATGAGCGAGATTCCAAATATGGGGGGATATCTCCTCCGTCGAGACTTTTTTAACTAATATGCTCTCCGACCTTGCGTTGTATAGTGGCAACGTCCCGAAAATCCTCGGCGAAGACAAGGTGGTCGGAAAGATCGCGACGATTATTTTATTGGTTTTCTCGAGACACTTTTCACATGAAAGGCCACCAATATTTTTGCAAACGAGCTCGGAGTTCCGAACTGCAATCTTCGACTGGCATTTCGTATATGTTTTCACGGACCTTTGTTCAATGTAGGCTCAACCATGCTTGGGGTTACGCTTCTCAAGTTTAGCCCGGAAAAATAACGATAACATAGAATCTTTTCCGGCGATAGCCAAAACCTATGAGCCCTTAAGACAACTTCTCGTGCTCCGGCGATATCCGAGGGCAAATGTTCTCATCCAAGTTGCACATCAAGGGCGTTTGCCATTCGAGATCCTTACACGGTTTTGGTTTTTGTGATCACGGTCACAGTTGCAAGCATGTTCTTGCTCACAATTTCGATTTAGATGCCAATTTGTTGGACATCCCATTGCCTCGACGCACATCGAGGTCTTATGCGATCTTTGCAAGAGTGGCTAACGTTGCCAATGCATCAATGGACCCGCTTTGATCGCTTGATCATTGTCCAATCTTGAATAACTTGAACTCTTCTATCATATGCGAGCATTCTTGACCTTTCGGTTTTACAATGCCCCACTCATTCTTCGGATCCTTGATTTCGACTTGCATCGTACGGTTTCAAGGATTTTAACTTGATTCAAAGTTTAAGGGGACGAACCGCGGTCGCAGCATGGGGACCCGCGGCCGCGATGTGCTCTAAATGAGGGGAAAATCGTTTCCTAGAAATTGGCCGCGACCACGGTCATCTTGGCCGCGATCGCGCTCTTCTTCGCTCGCAAAGTTTCGCGACTGCGATAATTTCCCTCTTATTTGACTTTTGTATTTCTTCGATCTTCTCATCACCTTTTACCAGCTTGGGACCGTGAAGGTTATTGGCGAATACGATAACGCTAACGAGCCGTCGATTGGTCCCTTCGATCGTTGATTCGTTGAAGAGGCGCTTTTCTTGGATCTTTACAAAGAACGCTTTAGCCTATCAATTTCTCCAAGGCTTGATAGTGAAAAGACCTCATTTGATTATACTTCCCTTGAATCCGATGGTTCTCTCTTAAAGCGGAAGCTAGAGTGCGTACTAAGCACAATCTCGTCCTTATTGTTTGTGGTGGTCGATGCCCCACTACCTTACTCCCGGTTGACGATTGCCTTCATCAAAATGTAACGCGCTATGACCATTGATTCAGTCGCTTGATCCGAACCTCGCTTGGCTTGCATGAAAAAGTAACCATGCTCTGAGGGTGAGGTCGGGTCACGGATTTGATCATCTTAAAGCAAGTTGTCTTGCTTGGTACTTTCTAGGGTTTGATCCTCCGAGCAAATATCAGAGTTTCACTTGATCGCTCTGTGAGTCTTGATTATTTTCTGAGCGAAGATCGGGTTTTTCCCCAAAAAGTTTAGGCTTTTCGAGTCGCAAAAAACCACACAACGATCGCCATCGTCCGGGCCGCGGTCGCGGTTGATAAGACCGCGGTCGCGGCTGACGAGGCAGCGCTGGAGCTCGTTGTCGATTTAGGGTTTGCGAGTTCGTCGTTTCTTCGGGGCCAAGAAAGGTTATTTCTTGGTCTTTCAGAGATCGATTCCAGCTTCATGGCTGCATTGATTGATCGCTTTTTGACATCTTTGAAAACTTCTCTTGTGGCTTGACTTAGAATCCATTTATCGGATGATCTTTGAAAGCATGAACAAACCCTTGGATACGCTCTATTAGGATTGGTAAAGTCCGCTCAAACTCTCGAATTTTTCTTGATCATGATGGTGTTTGCTGACCAAGTTGGATACCATATTTCTTGAATAACATTGATCTATCTTAATCCCTTATTTTAGCGATTAAGGCTTTTGTTTGCTAGATTGGATTGTTTCGCTTGCTTTTACGACCGGCTTTACATTTAGGGTATGTTCAGCCTATGGCAAGTAGGATCCGGGTTTCTTCCAAGCAAGCAATATGAGTCATATGCGAAGAGGTCACGATTACTCCGCAATAGGTGTTTGTTTGTCGAAAAGCCCGTCAGGTTTGCCCCAACGAAAGAAGAACTTCTTCTTAGGCTCGCCTTTTTCCACCTATTTCTTTCATAGTCCGTCAATAGATCTATTATTAGACTCTACGCCCACTCTAGTCCATTCCGACACGTCGACTTTCGCATATATTCGTTTTCGGGGGACCCTCGGCCGCGGATTAGGGTGCCGCGGTCGCGGTGAATCGGTTCGCGATCGCGGTCTTCTTGGCGGTCGATTTCGGTCCCTACGCGCGTCCCATCGTGCGAATATCGATTGTTGCCGCTTGTGCGGGTCTCGAGTCCGCTCTAGAAAGTTATCAACTTTTCTCTTGTTAGGTTTTCTTCCCTTTGATTGTGGTTGATCGTTGATTTACAATCAAGTTTTTCACTTTGGTCTACCGGGCACGCACTCGGAGCCTAATCCGTCAATTGGTGCTTGACTACCAACCTTAGGCGGGATCGAATTTGACAAGGGGCTTACAAGGTTGCCTCTTGCCCCCAGTGTCGTCGATTTTGCATCGCGCATTGCGATGAACACTTGTTATGATGATTCGATCATGATTTTGCTTAGGGTCCAAACAAATCCCAAAGCGGATCTTTTTTGTTGACTTTTGGAGACGCACTTAGGTGAGAAGAAACCCAAAAACACAAATTTTCGGAGTTACAAATTTCCGAAGGGGAACTTCGGTCGAAAATCTGGAGTTTGCGAATTTCCGGAGGCGCACTTCGGTGGGTCGCGGTCACGGCCTATGGGGTTGCGTTCCGTGGCCGCGGTTCGCTCGTCGAGGCTTCACGATCGCCCCAGGGCTTCGAAAAGTCGCTTATTTTTCTTCTAGGAACGATTACTCATAAATTTAATCCTCGTTCCCACAAACAGCGCCAATTGTTAGTGCACAAAAAATCGGTCTTCAATGCACTAATTGAATGCTCCTTCCTCTTCCGCTCCACACCGTATCTTCTGACCTAAAACCTGCAAAACAATGGACACATGGGGAGGGGACCCCTAATCCACCTCTGATGCCTAAGTCAAAAGAGTGAACCGTCGTATCGAGCGTCGAGGTACAACAAAAAAGCGATGAATCCCTGAACAGTCGAGCTAAGCGAATATTAGCCTGTTCAAGTTTTCTGAATACACGGAGGTGCGCATGTGGTTCTCCCTACACGCCTAGGGCGTGTATATATAGTGGAAGAAGGAGATCATGTGAGTCGACTTTCTTTATCTCATACGGCTAGTCAGATTGCTTAGAGCCCAAGTTAGGAATATCCCTCCTTCTCCAAGTTTAATTCCATCATATTTGAAGGATAAAATTTTCCATTAAGTTGCACAACTATCATATCTTTAATAATAAGAAAATAAATAAAGATAATAATAAATGCGCAGTAATTTAAGAAATACCTTTAATAGCGAAAATAACTATGGTGACTATGTTTGTTTTATCCTCTCACAGAATTAGACAATATTAACTACATATTCTTTTGATGTAAAAGACAAAATCACACCCTGCTTGTTGGATGTGTAAGGTTTGTAGATCCAAGTATAAGGGTGGGCTCGTTATTAGGAAAGCAAAGACACTGAACCAAGTACTCAAAATGAGGTTACTAATAAATACTAGCATAACCAAATAGTAGTTGGGTTCATATCATGCAAATACTTAAAAGGGGAAAGCCTACTGAAGTACAGTTGTACAAGGAATCCCTCATAGCAATGGCGCAATATGATGAAATTAAAAGATAAATTTCATGATGGATTAATATGGTAGCTAAGTGATGGAAACTCCATTAGATTTTCGAAAGACTCTTGGATAACAAATTCTCCACTTATAAAGTTATGTAATCCACTCGTGCTGATTAATTTGGACGAAAAAGTTTCTGAATTCATGACACCAAAACGACAATGCAACATCTATAAATTGGGAGAGTGATTTCCCCAATCATGGATTGAGAGGATATTGGAGATTCCGATACCACATAACAAGATCGTTGACAAACTGTACTGACGCCTAAGTGAAAATGGTTTGTATTCAACTCATTTGGAAGCTATTTGGTTAGCATTCGGCAGCTATAACTACCTTGAAGTGAATTTTTTTCTTTGGAAGCTATGTAATAATGGTATGCCAACAAAAGAACGTCTAGCTACAAACCATGTGAGTGTTACTAAAAAATGTGCCTTACGTAAAAACGATATAGAAAATGCATTCCTTTTGCTTGCTTAATGCACATTTACAATTCAAACGATGGACTACATTGATCCTTCTCTCTCGAGGAGTTATCTAGCATTGCAGTTGGTGACAATAGTATGATTGATTGGATCAATGTGATTCGCTAGAAACTTTTAACATCTGATTTTACTAGATTCGCTTCAATTGGTGGTACATCTAACATCATCACAACAAGATGATTTTCCAGAATGAATTGACATATGTACTCAAAGATTTCAAATTAGTAATTGGAGAGCTTGTGAACTTTTTGAAAATGAGAAGGGGAACATGATTGAAGGTCACAACATACGGGTCATAAATGTCATTCGTGGAAGCCGATGTTGTCCCTGGAAAGTTAAAATGATTATAGCAACTAAGCTCCTTTTATTGCAACCCTTTGAGACGGTAGAAATTAATCATGTGCCTTGATCATATAATTTAGTGGTTGATAATATAATCTGCTTGCAGCATTCCACCACACCACACCTAATCAGTTGCTACGATTACATAACTGAATGTTCTCATTCTCATCCGTAAGGATGCTCTAGGTTGAACCCTTGATTTGGCCTAATTCTTTCCTTCTCAAAAACAAATTACAAAGAACTACATCTGTTCACGCAAAAGAGATAATACATCAATTTCAAACTACTTCAGTTTGCAAGTTTAAATCTCAATACAAGTAAACCTTTACAGCAAAATGAAAAGAAACTGATGTCTAGGAGGCAGGATAATCTCTTCAACTTCATTAATGCAGATAAACTCCACCCACAGTCTAATTGTCCTTCCAAGGTTTTCCTTTCCCGGGTTATTATTTGTATCAGAATGAAACCAACTTTCCCCCTTGAAAGAGCTTGTACTGAAGGAACAAGAAGCTCTTGCTATCTACAATGAATTTGCAGTATCAAAATCCAACTGAACATCACCCAGATATTAACACTTCATAATTACCTTCCAAATGTACATTGCTGATAAGCTGACGTAACTACCAGGAGAAAAAGGCTCTTTAAGGTGTGATGGGTACTTGTAATATTATGCCTTCATGTTCTGTCATCAGATTCTTCTTCATCACTGTCAGTTAAACTCGCATAATGGGCATCATCAACATCATCTTCATCACCGTCGCCATCATCATCATCATCCGTCTGATTAGCCGCTTTAAGATTACCGTACGAATTCCAGTCTGGAGGAAACGTCTTCTGTAGAGCTTCTGTGATCTCCCCTCCTACCCTTTCAATCCTATGCAAACTCCTAGACCAGTGAACAGCTGTGCCCATGTCAACCGTCAGGCCAGATTCAGCCATCTCTCTACATACACTTAGAATCCCAGAACATATGTACTCTTCTGCCACAGTTGCCCTAGACAAGAGTGACGTCATCAAGCAATGGTATACTGCCTTGTCAGGCTTCAACCCTGCTGATTTCATCTCTTCAAAGCATTTCAAGGCTTTCTCCGGAAGAGATGCACGTGCCCAACCGTTTATTATTGTTGTGTAGGTTTTGATGTTAGGCTTAACACCCACTGCTTTCATCTCCCTCACAGTACTCATCGCTCTCTGGGATATAAAACATTTTTCAATTCTGATGAACAAGGAAAAAAATGAAACTAAACATGCACATATAAAAAAATTGGACATCTGAAAGCAACAATCTAGCTATTCACATTTTGTAATTTATTTCAATCATCAAATCTGCCACTAATAGATGGGCTTCTCCTTTAAGCATACCGTCATATCTCCAGCCTTACAGCAGGCGTTTATGAAAGAAGTGAAGGTATGGATGTCAGGTTGTACACCATCTCGTCTCATTTGCTGCAGCAAGTCAGCAGCCTCCCAAACATCACCCCTTCTAGCCCATCTACGATAAGACAGAGATCACAACATTTATTAACAACCCACAAAATAATTAGAGGAATTTAAAGGGCATGAGAAATGGAAAAATTCAGGAAAGAGTTTAATCAGATAATCCTGAATTTTCCATTTCTCATGCCCTGTTATAAACAAAGGGTGAAATTCATAGTTTTAAAATTAACAATGTTAAGGGATCATATATATACCCGTCAATCAATATGTTATAAACAAAGGTGTTCCTTGGAATGTTCTGAGCACTCATGTCCCTAGTGACTGCTAAGGCACTCTGCATCCGGCCAGCCTTGCAACATGCCTTCAGCAATGCCTCGTATGCATAAACATCAAGCTGAAGTCCCTCTTCTTTCACCTTTGTAAAATACTCAAAGGCTTTACCAGTGTCACCTAAGGATGCATAACCTTGCATGATGGTAGTATATGTATGTTCATTTGGGCTTACACCAGCTAATGACATCTCATCTAATATTTCCACAGCCTTTTCCATCTGCAAGTGAAAACCACAGAATAAGAGATCAGGAAGGAATCGGCACTTAGGCTTTGTTTAGAAAACCATTTTACAATGACATTTCTAGGTATGATGTGGTTTTAAGGTAAAGAGTAGTTTAAACACTTTGGAATTTGCGTGTAACTGAATTTGTGTGTTCTTTCAGACTTATTTAAAAGGACATTATTTATAATAAAAAATAAAAATTATACCAGACGTAATTTTTGAAAAATAAATATTTATAACTAACAGTGCGATTGTGTAGAGCCAAACAACCCCTTGAGGATAGATTTAGAAACAGAGAAAAGGGAGTAAACAATTATATGTCATATTTACCTGTCTCTTCTCAACAAGACCAAGTATTAAAGCATTGTAAGTGTGAGCATTAGGAGTACATCCAGCCCTTCGCATCAGATTGAAGACTTCTAGGGCTCTTTTTGGTTCCCCAACTCTTGCAAAACCATGAATAATCGGCATGAACGTCCGTGTCGTAGGCCTATGCCTTTCCTTCCTCATCTGCTCCACCATGCGTAATGCGCGTTCCATATTCCCCATCCCACAGAATGCTCTAATTATGTTATTGTAGAGCACTAAATCCGATTGCAATCCGTCTTTCACTATGTCCTCAAAAATAGCAAATGCATTTGCCCAATCTTTCAACCTCACAAATCCATTAATTAACATGGAATAGGTCTTCATATTATGTTGTATGCCAGATGATTCCATCATCTTGCTTACTTCCAAGGCCTTGGAGACTTTTCCCAACTGAAAGAAAAAAGTTAAAGCTAGAAGTGAAGATCCATACAAGATACACAGAATAAAACAAACAAAAATCCAGACAGAAGGATCCACCTGATGAAAGAAAATAACTATATATTACAAGAGTGAGATTAACTTTCCAATATTCACATACCAAAATCTACCCTGCCCAATCTTATCATTCTCGTGCACTTTTTCTCCATGTTTGAATTTCTAGAAAGAAATGCTCCAGCATATATATATAATCATAGAGAAGAATGGAAGGATTGCTGTGACTTGATGCCATAACAGAAACTTGCTCAGACTCAAACAAAACCAGCAGATAAGATATTCTTTTCTCCTAAGAAACGGGGGAACTCAGCACTTTAAATATGCAAGAAGTCAGGTATCTCCACTATACCTTGGTATAAAGATTGATTAGACACCCATAACTAACCACCGAAGGAGTGAAGCCATATTCCTGTCAGTACATACATGAAAGGAAAAAAGAATTAGAAGGATTACTGTATTTTGATACTCCGCATTATAATGATAACTAGACCTCATTAAAAAAAATTGAGGGATCTCTAAAATCAAACAATCAAAATTTGATGTTACCAATTAAAATGTTGAAAAACTACAAGTAACACACATAAATGTTGTAGCTTAACAGTTTCCTAAAGGGTAGCTTACAATCCTTACATATATAGACATACAGGTATGGTCCATAACCTAGTACTAGAGCAAACAGATTAAAAAATTTAAAGCTGAAGATATTTTACATATGTATGGAACTGGATCAGTTGGCCGACCTAGAAGGCTAGAACAATGACATATCATCTGAAGCTAAGACTCCATTGGTTCTCTAGATTGACAGCCTAAATCAAGCAGATTGATATCTAAGTATTAACTACGTTCTGTACTGTTGAGATGATGCAATACTGGTGTTATGATTTCTCTGTTATATATATCCCTGATTAAGTTTGTCAAGAGAAAAAGAAGGATGCCACTCCTGTGCATAGAAACAATGACCATTGGTCTCGAAGTAAATTTCTAGCCATGCTACACAGCTCCAGAAGAAATGAAATATCAATTTCAAAACAGCCTAGGAAATTTACAGCATTAATAGAGCACCAGCAGCATGTATTTAACAAAGGATAAATTATTAAAGGATTTAAATACCTTGAGTCTCTCAAACACAATCAAACATTTTTCTTCATCTCCAATCATTGTATACCCATCCATCATGGTATGATATATGTCTATTCGAGCATCAATCCCTTGTTCTTCCATCTCTCTAACCAAAGCTTCAGCTCGGTCCATATTACAAGTTTGGCTATAGTTGGTAAGACAAAGATACAAATAAATTATATAACCAAATAGTGGATCTTTGTAGAGAAAATTCAATATGCCAATTAAATGCACTGCTCTACACTCACAAAAGTAGTAGACCAGCCTAGATTAACTTTAGCAAAATGGTTTTGGAGGGTTGTTTGCACCAACCAATCCATGAATCTAAAGCATAGGACATTAGATTTCCAAATATACCTACCAATAAGCATAGATTATGTTTCCGTAAATGATTGCATTCAAAGTGACAAGTTTCTCTTTCGCCTCCTTGAACCATTGGTCTGCAACCCTTCCAGACAAGACAAAAAAAGAATGCATCAGAATTTATATTTACTTCCTACTTGGCAGTACAGTTTTATACTTCTAAACCAAGGCAGAAAGTTACAGATGAGATTTCAAAGATGGGCTGGGCAACTAAGAATTATTGATTTCTAGTGTATCATCAATACAAATATCAAAAGTAGCAGCATTGAGGTGCAGGCAAAGTGTATCCACATCTCTATTATATAGCCAGATTCAATGCAAATTTTACCTTGTGTGATGGGTTTATGGTAACGCTAATAAAGGATATGCATATCGCTAGATACCACCAATTGCAGGCACCCACCAACTCTTAAGAAAGGAAAAAAGAAAAAAAAAAAAAAGAAAGAAGCGAAACAGCAAAAGACTCATTTATGCAAGTTTCAATCGAATGAAAAGAAGGTTTTAAGCAAGAAGGTTTCTATAAAGACCAAAACCTCAAGCAAACTTACACACGGCTAATTGTTCGAGGAATTAACTGAATGAAAAAGATCTAAGCAAGTTGATGAAAATTAAAAGAAGATGGCATTACTATTAAGAAACTAAAACATCAATCAATTTCATCACATTCTACTGCAAGGGGAATTTCGACTAAGTAGGTATAAATCAATGACTACTAGAGATTCACAAACTAAACTACATGTTCATGTCTACTCACTCAACATTGCCAACTCTGGCAAATCCGCCAACCAGCACACTGTAAGTGACCAAGCTCATTTCAACTCCTTCCTCTTTCATTTTCCTCACGCAAGATAGGGCTTCTTCCATGTCTCTTCCAATAGCATAGGCATGAATAAGGCTGAAATGAGCAAAAAACTCTACAAATTTATTTCAAGGATACATGAAGATCTTAAATTTCAGCAAAAGAAAAATTCTTGTGTTCCTCCACATCCTTTATCATGTCTTTTGACTTACTAATCTAAAAAAGAAGATAACTATAATACCATTTTAGGGAAAAATGATTAACCAGTGGCATAACTATCCAAGAAACTGGTGAATCAGGGAGATTGATTGGAAAGTAACATCATTACAGAACTCAATTATTGTCAAATTGCCATTGGAAAGTTTTATGCATTAAATTTTTTTACTGTCGAGAGATTCTTTGATCAATATGTTACTAGACATGATACTTCAAATATGCAAGAAGTGAAACTTACGCATGCGGACAATCATGTCAACATATGAATTATCATTGTCTCTCAGACAGAGTAAACAGATGGCAACTTACCTGGTATAAACATGGGAGGTCGGTTCAATTCCTCTTGCTCGCATTCTTTCAAATGTTTCACGAGCGCGATGCATGTCACCTCTCCTTGCATAATACTTCACCATCAGACCAAACTCTTTCCTCGATGGCTAAAATTACAGTGTCAAAAGTCAGCCCAGACAATAAAAAACAACACTTCAAATAGTGTCAAGCATCCCAACATCCAGATTTTTAGAACAGAAATCAAAGGACAGAACAAGAATGCCAAATAACAGCTGGTACTAATTTCGACCAAAAATAACAATTGGTACTGATGAGAATTGATAAGATAGACACCTTCTTGACACTCTCAAAAGCTCGAACAACGGCCTGCCAATTCTCCGGGTGAGTGTCCATAACCTTCCGAAGCTCGTTTCTGGAACCTTCCCTGTCCTCATGCCACTTGGACCTGTAGTCTCTCTCATTCGATCCTTGCAGCCACCGATGCCTCTCCTCCGCCTTGAGCTTCCGCTTCCTGCCGTCATCCAACTTGACGGTCAGCGGCCTCCCATGGAACTCGACCCCGTCGAATTCCACCGCCTTCATCGCGGAGTTCGCGGCCGCGTCGCCGCCGTAAATGACGAACCCATACCCCATGTTCCTCTCCAAGTCTTCGTGCCCCTTGATCAAGATAACGTTCTTAATCGGCCCAAACTGCCGGAAAAATTCCGTAACCTCGTGCTTTTTGAGCCACAACGGAAAATTGCCGACGAAGATCTTCCCTTCCTGTCGAAACTCAACGCGATCTTCATCGCCGGGCGCCGAATCGCAATCTGGACCCCCATTTTCAGCCTCAGACTCGCTTTCGTCGTCCGATTGTGCCAGCAGAGGAGGAGGCGGATTCGGAGGGGGAGGGGGAGGGGGAGGGGGAGGTGGAGATATTTTGCTGGTGAGCCAAAGCTTGGGGGTGAGTGCGTCGGCGTTGGGGGGTTTCTTCTGGGGTTTGAGATTGACTAGGGCTTTAAGAGGGTTGAAGGAAGCGGTTTTAGGAGGAGGAGCGGGTTTGGAGACGGTAGTTCGGGAGATTTTAGGGCGGCGGAGGTTGGAGGAGGAGGGAAGCGGAGGTTCAGGCGGATTGAGGGAGAGAGAGATGCGGTGATGAGGCTTGGCGACGGAGGCGGTGGCGGTGGCGGGAAGAAGAGAGAAGGAAGAGGAAGGGGAGGAGTGTGTGGTGGAGACTGAGAAGGACAACATCTCCATTAACGTGGGGACAGGAGAGAGCTTCTGTTATCTTCCTCCCTCGCGACTCTTTCACTCCGTCTCTGAAAGACCTGGCTAGTTGGGACGGTTAACCGAATAAAAAAATTATTAAGATCCGGTAATCCGAACCCTCTCTGACAGATGGACAGCTCAGCTCAGGTGTAGAAATATTCTACCAAAATTTCATTTTCTCTAGAACTACTTGAGTTCCCGAGATAATCATGACTATTGAAAATGGTTGATCGATTAATTTTTGGATGGATCCGTGGATTCATAATACTCTTGTCGTTTTATAATATAAGTCGTTTTTAGTTTTAAAAAGTGGTTTATAATGTAACTATGTAAGTCATTTTTTATCTTATTTAATGTAAAATTTTCTAAAATAGGTCAAAAGTTAGTCAACTTTTGATGCTCTAAGAAAGCTAGATTCACATGGGCTCAACTTGTAAATGGATAAGATTTACCCATATTGATAAATACATATTTGTTGTGATTGTACTGGTGTATAATTAAAATGGGATAAGAAATGAAGAGAAAGAAGAAATTTCAAACTTGAAAGAAAACCTTAAAGTGTTTTTCCTACTTGGGGTAAATGGTTCATTCCATGTGAGCCCAAGTTTGGCAAGGAGCCAAGGAGTAATTATATCATCGCTTAATAGGAGACAGTGCGTGAGAGATCAATAAAGACATTCACATTTAATGTATTGTGTACTTACCTGCTTGACCAAACTTTGTTACTTTTATTTCAAAATTATATTGGAGCTAGGTACGGCTACACAAAGACATATCTTAACGAAATCTTCATACATTTCAATTCAAAAAAGAAAAAGAAAAACTTGTTACAATTGTTCTTGGAAAAAGAAAACTAGAGAATTGAGAACAAAAATACTCGCCAAATTTTTATTTTATTTCTTTTGGAAGATTATTTTTTTAAGTTATTAATCTAGGATTTTTACAGTAAGAAAATTTTAAAAGTAAGTTAGAGCTTTTTTTGCACTTTGAGTTTCTCCTCCAAAAAAAACTGCAATGTCGATTTGAACGAGAGAGAAGAATATCGATTTGAACAAGAGAGAAGAATACCTGATTTTGAAAAAGGGGTTCTTCTACTCGAACGAGAGAGAAGAAATGACGATTTTAGGAGTTAGGGCTTTCTGTAAAATATTAGACTAGAAAAGAAAAGTATATTGGAGCCAAAAATTTAGCTTTGCACGCCCTTTATCTTATTTTTTCCGCCAATTTTTCACAAATCCACCATGCATTACATTTGCTACATGAAATCGTGACATTAGGTTTCACTTTTTTTTTTCATTTTTAGAGTTGTTACTTTTAGTTTAACAATGTGTTACATTTGATAACTAGTGTTATAGAAAACCGTTACATTTGATCACTTTTTTCTTGTTTTTCAAAGCGTTACATTTGCTATAACCATCCATTACGTCAGACTACTTGTGTTACAACAAACCGTTACCTTATATCATAGTGTTACATATAATAATGAACCATTACAATAGATTTTATATTGTAACACAAAAAAAACATTTCAAAACTTTCGTAACAAAAAGCCCGAGAATTGGTAGTGAGGCCATTACTCTATTTAATTTACTTAACATTCCAACAACATTCATTAACTCAAGCAATTCTAGTGGTTAAAGAGTTAATAGTACATGTGATAAAAACAAGCATTAAATTAAGGCAAATCTTTATGCACAAAATTTTTTGTACGTGCGCACAAGAAAAGTAAACGCTTCATGAAGCGTCTCACTTTATAATGATGCAAATCAAGGGAGGATCAAAGCGAATGATTCGTTGAAGACGAATGGAGGCCAAACACCAAGACCTTTACTAAGGTCCCGATCATTTAAATTTAAGAAGGTGTTCATGGATCTGATATTATCCTTTGATTATGTTCATCAATGGCGTCCAAGGCCACCAAGGAAGAGGATGAAGCTTTGAAAGTTCGAAAAGTTATGAAACCTGTCAAATGGAAAACATTGCTCAGTAAAATGATCATAACTTGGGATAGAAAATTGATCTCAAGTCCGTTCAAATTGCGTTGGATAGATAATTAAAAGATCTACAACTTTGTAGTTTACGTCGAAAGCAGAATCCAAGAGCAAAGAGCCGAAAATTGTGATTTACTGAGAGCTGTTCAAGTCTTACGGGAATCTTATCTTTAGTTTTAATTTTATCTATTTCTAGATATTATATTTATGATAATTTCGGCCATAGGAGTTTGTTAGGGCTGAAATATATCTTGCTTTATTTTATTTATATCATTTTGAGTTTTAGGATTAGCTTTTTAGTTTTCTTATCTAAATAAGTCAAATATTTATCTATTTGATTTAATTAAGATAAGGGGACTTAGATAGATATTTTTATATTATTATATGTTATTTTGGAAAAACAAGAAAAGGACCTTTCTACCCTTCTAGGGCTGATCTCCTTGACTTATTCTCTAAGACAACTCTACCTTGTATTTTCTTTAAATAGCTTTGTTATTCATTCAATAAAAATCAGCCTGAATTAGATAAACCCCTATTGGTTTATCTAGTTTATGGGCCATTAAAGCAACTATTGTGTTAAAGCAATTTCGATCATAATCATCACCAATTCGTTCTTGTTTCAATTCAGATTTGAGTTGTTAATTTCATCAATTAAGTTAGTTCTAGTTTGATTGTTAAAGATCAAACCTAGTTCATCAATTAAATTTAGCGTTAGAGCCAATTCAATTGAACTATCTCTTTGGTTATCTTAACTCTTCAAATCAGTTTCATTCTCATTTATATTTCAAGTTTCTTGCTCATTAAGTTATCAACTTTGAAGGCAAATCAGGTTGGAAAGAGATTACTTGTCAAGGTCGGGCCAAAACAAGACCGAATTGTCATCATCGAGCAGTCGAGGAGATAATTCCGTATCATATAAGCCGTATAACTAACGGGTACCCAATAGCCGAGAAAGGGTTGGCCGAGTTAAACTCTTCATGAAGCGTCTCGATGCACAAGTCGTTTATTTTAAACGATGTATAACGCGAGGTGCATCTGTTTCGGCATAAACGTCGCTCGGCATCGTTCTCTCGAGTATTCAAATTCTCCTTCCCTCTTCATCTGCTCTCTCAACAATCAAGAAATACATTCAATGGTCCGTTTTCGAGGTCTCAGTCGGCCTGTTTGTGGGAGAGGACGTGGTGTGGCACGGGTAGTCGGCGGCGCCGTGGATGGTACTGGTGGTGAAGGCGGCTCCGTTGCTGATGCAGGTATGAAATATTGCTAAAAGGGGATGTTTGATTTTTTGGTTAATAGATATTGATTTGATGTATGGAAAATGATTTGAAACCCTAATTTAGGTCCATGGTTATTTAACCATCCAGATTGTTCATATAGAAGCTCACTATAGAACTTGTCAGCCTTAAGAATAGCCATTTTGAACTCATAATTAGCAGAAAGTTGAGATAAAGCGGTATAACAATATGGGAGTTGATTGTCTGAAGCTTAAGGAAAAGAAAAATGAGACAATCTAGAACATAGTTCAGAAACAGATTGCTTACATTCATTACCAGCTTCCCACTGCATTGCTCTGATTCATTTCATGGTGTTACAAAGCACAAGCATTATATTGTATGAGTTGTACCATGACAGCAGTAAAAAAGACAATACATTACCTTGGATAACAAAATTACCATCACAAACTAGAGTATACTGTTTAACAGAGAGTTGGGATGTGTTTTGAAGGTAAATTATTCCACAATTTTCTATGAGATAGCTCTACACTATAATTTGAACTAGGTAATGTTTTGAAGGTGAATTATTGAACAAGAACATCTTCTGCATTAAGACTCTTGATTTGTAGTCATAGTGTAGTTATATACATTAGTGATGCTGAATTAAATTCTCATATTCATTAAGGTCAATTTGATTCTCACAAAGCATCTCAACAGCTGTTACTACTGACAGTGGTACTAAAGTGCAATAGCTTGCAAGTTGCAACTTCATAGTTTTTCTTTTTTTCCTTTGATTTTACCATGTTATTGTGCTACTGTTTAGTAAACAGTTGAGGTTGCAGCTTCATGCCTTTGCCTTGTGATAGGCGGATCAAGTTTGAAAGGATTAGATTAGAATCATTGACCCTGTGTTTTCTGCAATGATATTTTGAATTAAGTTGTGATGCTAGCTGATTATGAGGGCTTTATAGTTAATCTGTTGTCTGTTCCATTAAGTGATATTCAATAAGGATTGAAATCTGTTTAATGTTCACAAAACAACCCTGTATATAGTGTTTGTTGGTTGTTGAGATGTGCTGATTTAGATATGAACTTGGATTGGCTTTAAGGCTTGCAATTTTTCAAACTAAAACTACACATTCTATGTACTTTTAAAACCTTTTCCCGCAATTTTATGCTCATAGAATGTGTACTCGTAGTTGGAACAATAGCAAGCCTCATGGTCATAATAATTCTGATCTGTTCAGCACTTCAGCCCATATCAACTCTAGCATTTCTAAAAACAATCCATTTTTCAGATAAACGGGAGTAGGCAATGTAGCAACTATAAGTCTGCTTTGGATGTTCTTACCATGACTCATCATGAGTAGGCAGTGTAACAACTATAAGTCTGATTTGGATGTTTTTACCATGACTTCATCTAATCCAAGGTCTTTTGCACTGTTATCAAAGCTGAACAACAATATTGAGTATTATGTCTAGCAGAGGCACCAAATCTAATAACTCCAAGGGTAGCATGTTTCACTACTGAAATCATTAAGAATAATAACCACCAACAGATATAGAATTTGACAGAAATAAGTTAAAGAAGGTTACAGTAAGTTGATTCTTAGTTCCAGAAATTACTTGGGGTACTAAAGAAACAATGCTAATATAGTGAGAAGGTGGTTCTTGGAATGCTCATATTTTGGAACTAATCCTTCACTTAATTTAAGTTCACCAGCTAAGCAAATTACATAAATTGGGATGAAGTTACAGTTGAACATATCTGGAATATAGGATGAAACCGATAATATATGATACTCAAAATGCAGCAAGTACCCTGCACATGCTTGATAGCTCCATGATTCCAGCTGGTGGGATAAGCATTGTTTTGCATAGATCCAGATATGACTTATTCAGCTGCATTCGCAGAACAAATGTGCTATCAAGATAAATGTAGTGTGTTTTCAAAATTAGGTTACTATGAAAAATTGATGTGTGATGATGGATGGAATTGTCCATTACTACTAGTGTCTGAACAATTGAAATTGATGGTAATGGGGATGCACATTGTATTGAACTGCTGGATTGGATTAATGTATTGGTTTGGTATTTGATTGGCATTCTTCTACTTTGGGATTTGGGTGTGAATTTTTCCCAGGATAAATGCAGATGAATATATTTGTTTGACTAGTTTTGCTTCTAAAATGCTTATAATGAGGATGATTTCTAGCCTTTTGAAACCAGTAATATAGAGCTAAAGGATGATTTCTTTGTGAAATGAGCTGAATTGTGACTTCATTTTATTTTTATTTTTGTTTCTGGCATTTCAGTGCTTTTCTTTGTGAAGGGTCTACTCATATTGTCATGGTTTTTTTATGCATCATTTTTCATTCTTTTGTTTGAGTGCCTTCTTAACCTTCAAAAAAGGGGTAGAAAGACATAATTGATTGCTTAGACTTTCTGTCTCTGCTGGTTATTATAAATTCAAATGGGAAGTGATGAGTAGACTGTCCCTACTATAGAAAACTTTGTATTCATACATCATAATTACTACCTTAATGTTGGTTGTAGAAATGTAGAAGATTTGGATTGATAATGAATGTAAGAAATTGTCTGGTTCCATGGGTTGACACACTTTCCCGCATGGGTTGATACAAAGATCAGACATGATACATAATACCAAGCATACATCCAACATGTGCTATCAAAATTAACATAGTTGCAAATGTAATGTGTTTTCAAAATTAGGTTTCTATGAAAAATCTTGTTATAAACCACAAGTGCTATGAACAAGTACAAACAATGAGAAATGATAGAATGTTGTATGTAATTTATAAAGTTTGAATGTTGTTTGATAGTTGGTCAATAAATTGAGTCCATTTACTGTAATTTAGACTGATCTTTGTATAATGGCTGGTTCATATTGTTTACAAAAGCATACTACTTCACTTTAATTTAGACTGATCTTAGTAGAATGCTACTTCAAATTATAATATATAGTTTTTCTCTTCTTGAACAGTGGTTGACGCCCGTAATGTAGTGGCGACTGGTGGTGGCGATGGCGGTAGTTGTATTGGAGAGAGGCGGGAGGATGGTGTTGGGACTGATGGCGAACCCACCGGTGGGGTTGGTGATGTGATGGGTGAGGATGTTCATGTGGGTGAAGTAGGAGTTTCTACCGCTGAGGTTATGGAAACTGGTGGGGATTCATCACCTCATATGGCTACATGCACGGACTTTAGAGCGGATTGGTGGGGCAAGCTAGACATGTCGGTACGTATTTAAATTGCATACATGAAATTAATATTTAAAATTTCATATATATTGTTCATATATCGTATGCATATGAAAATAGTGAATTTAAACAAATTTTTTAGAATGAAATGAAAAGTAATGAAGATAGAATTGTAAATTAAAAATATAAAAGTAAAAGAAATGAATGAGAAGATAAATGAATTAGAATACGAATAATTATAGGTGTAAAACAGTTGAGTAAAAAACGATAAGTGGGAATTATAACATAAATTGTGAAAATGAAAAAAACATAAAATTAGTGGAACACATAAATAGATGTTTCATGAGAGGCTCAATGCCTTGCCTAGTCCCGTCCCGCCGAAGAATCCGAGGACGAGGTCGGCGAAGCGTCAACGTATATTGCAGTCGGAGCGTGTTGAGGTTGTGGCCCCGAAGAAGAGGGCTAGGAAGCCAAAAGTGGCAAACACTCTTATTTCAGAGCTTCAGAGAGATGCCCCTGACCGTCCTATTGGAGATAGTAAGATTTGTGAGGACATCGGTATGTCTGCCCCCGTGGAGACTGCTGAGGATCTTGCGAGGGACATTGATATGACCCCTCGGGTTGAAGACCCTCCATTGTCATAGGCTTTGGACCCGCTTCAGGAGGGTGACCCGACCCCACCTTCTGCTTCACAACCTGTAGATGATCTAGTTTCCGACCCCATTCAGGAGGGTGACCCGACCCCACCTTCTGCTTCACAGCCTGTAGGTGATCTAGTTTCCGACCCCATTCAGGAGCGTGTACTGACCCCTCCTCCCACTTCACAAATGCCAGGCGATGACATTTCCGATCCCCGTCATGAGGATGTCTCGACCCCTATTTTACCTTCACAGCCTTTAGATTCCCATCATATTTAGTTAGTACAGGAGCGTGTCCCGACCCCTACTCCTCAATCTTCACAACCTCCGGATGACCACGTTTCCGACCCCATTCAGGAGCGCGGACCCACCCATCCTCCACCCGGACCTCAGGATAGTCATCCCCCGGCTAGACATGCGCCTGCACCAGTTGCTCATGAGGTAAACATGTGGCAGCCTGGAGGCCCACGTTTGCCTGACCTCCTTCGAGACTATCCTTCTCATGTTGCAGCATCGATTTGGAGGTGGATACAAGCGACTGTACCGGGGGTTGAAGGAGTCGTCATTGAGGATAAGTTGGTAAGCTTAATTAAAATGAATGTAATGAAAATTATTAGTTCAACGAAGTAATACGCTTGATTTAGTATTATATATTTATTTTAATGTAGTGGCGGAAGGTTGTGAAGGCTTATTCACGTCCTGTGGTATGGCGTGAGATCCGGCCTTATATGGTTGATGAGCCAGGTACGTGGTTGGCCCTTGCACAGCAGACAGGACTTGCTCGTCTTGCGATTCCTGATTATCGAGGCAGCGACCATGTCATCATCACAGCATTTATTGAGCGTTGGTATCCAAAGACCAACAATTTTCACTTCCCTTGGGGTGAGATGACGATCACGCTCCACGATATTGAGCACATTATGCACTTGTCGATCGATGGAGTACAGCTTGCGGCGCATATACCTGCTAACGATTTCATGGCTCGCATTATGCATGTGTTAGGGCTTATCACTGAGGCATACGCTCGGTACAGTGGTGGTGGTATACTTATTACTGAGTTGAAGGCGCTTGTGATGAGGATGATCGCAGAGAGAGCGGACAGTGGTCATATAGCCTCTGCTTATTTATTGTGGGTCGTTGGTCAGACAATGTTCTGTGACAAGAGCACAAACAAGGTGAATTTGCATTATTTACACGCACTGCTAGACCTCAACCTCTCGGGAGCATTATCACAGGAACTGCCTTCCAACAGCTGAATAGTTTTCTTACCCAGTCTACAAGTGAGTAAGTACCCCTTTCATATGAATCAACTATGTAGATCTCTCTCTAACACACCCAGGGGATGAGGCATTTCCCTTCCCAGATTATGCCTGTTAAATCATTCTATTCCAGTGCATCAATTGTGCTATGACTAGGCTTTCACCATGTTCTAAGCTTGTTCTTATCTACATGTTTATTGTAGTAATATGCAAGAATTGGTCTTCATTGGTATTAATAGAAGTAATTGCTTCAAACTGTAGAAATTTGGAGCGGTTGGAACTATGTAGTAGTGAGACCATTCATGATGCAGAACTCTCCTGCCTAGCCATGAAATGCTTGGCATTAAAGAAACTATGTATCAAAAGCTTTCCAATTTCAAATACTGGATTAGAGTCTCTTGCTTGGGGTTGCCCAAATCTGGCGAAGGTGAAATTCAAGAAATGCAGGGAAGTCAGCCATGATATATTAGATTGGTTGAAGATGAAGATAGAATCCTTGGTTGTTAATCTTGACTCTGATGAGGTTGAGCTTGTGGATGCTAGTGCCAGTGATGGAGGTGGAGCTCAAGAAGAGGTTTTGGAACCTGCACAGCCTGTCACAGACTGTTATTCCTATTGTGGTGTACATTATCTTCATGAAAGTCAAGAAATGCAAGGAACTCCATTTTCTGAAGATCAAGGAATATATAATCGCTTGACTTGGTGGGAGCAGGTTGACAATGGAAAACAGCTGACACGCAATAGAAAATCTTAACTGTTGTTCCTATTGTGGTGTAAGTTATCTTCATAAAAATTCACATTTGCTGAGTATTTATATAAATGAACTAGATTTGAAATCATTCAAGTGCACAACCGAGGGGTGAAAGATGCTCAAATTGCTGAAAACAACAGTAGAGCTGGTAATGATTGACTTTGTAGCCTACTTAATACTATTGGATAGGATTTGGTTTTGGTGACAAGCCACAAACTGTTATTGGCCAAGGAAAATGGAGGCAGCTTGCTGTGGAAGATGAGTTTATGTCTAAAGCAATAGAAGATTTGCCTAATCTCTCAATTTCCTTTGCTAGGCAGTGTTTATGGAAAGTAGTTTGTAAGCTTTATTTTTTTGTGAGAAAATCCTTTAGCTTGTTGCTGTTTCTTGTGTTTTTTGGGAAAATAGGTAACCAGGCTCGGGACAAGGAAGGGCCTTCTTTATCTAGTAAAGCTGCAACCTTTTTGACGCTTCATGAAGCGAGGCGCTTCATGAAGCGTCTACGACGATAAGGCATGTAATAAAATCGCCCCAGGAAGCGGGACGCTCCATGAAGCGTGTGATCCCTTGTGAAAATATGTTGGGACCATTTTGGCCTCTCCCGTGTCGAACTCGCGACCACATAACTCATAAGCGTGTACCTGTACCATGTGCGCCGCATTGGCAATCAAGTTCAAAACCAAATAATTATCTTATGACCTAAACAAATATACTCTAAAATTAAAAAAAACTCTATAGCCCTAAGCTGATTAAGTTTATTTTTGCTGCATTGGGATTTAATGTTGACGGTTCGTTAATATTATTGTTTTACAATTACGGTTTATGCTGTGCGATTAGGGTTTACTCCCTAATTATCTTTTATGGTTTACGGATGTATCATCATTCTCAAGGTACGAAATGTATATGAGTATTTCGTAAAACAATATTTAGGGTTTAGATGGTTTAGCATTAATTGCTTAGGACATAATATGTATATGGGTTAATATGATTTTTATAGTTTTTAAGTGGTCTAGCATTAATTGTTTAGGACATAATATATATTCATAAGGTTTAGGGTTTAGACGGCTTAGGATTTAGAGGGTCTGCAATAACAAAGCGTAAAGGATATAGAGGTGTTAAGGTTTCGAGGGTTTATTGGGTTTGGGTCGTAGAGGTTTAGGGTTTAGGGTTTAGGGTCTAGGGTTTAGGGTTTAGGGTTTAGGGTTTATAGGCTAGAGTGTTTAGAAAGCGTAAAGTGTTTAGGGTTTAGAGGTTTAGGGTGAAATTCATTACCCTAAACCCTAAACCCTAAACCTCAAAACCCCTAGAACCCTCGAAACCCTCTAAACAATAAAACCCTTATCCGCATACAAACCCTCAAATTCCATAACACTAAACCTAATAAGCATAAAAATATTAATGTTACACTAAACCCTAAAGATCATATCACATACCCTAATCACTAAACATAATAACCCTAAACCTATAACATAAACACCAACACCTATAACATATCCTAATGTACATAAATAGCCTAAACATATATTACTAATCGTAATCGTGTTTAGGGTCCATAAACTAAAACCCTAAACACTAAAAGCAAGTTGATCACTAACACTCAAAACCCTAAACGTCTAATACTCTAAACCTCTATACGCTATAAACCCTAAACCCTCAACCTTATGACTAATAGTATTTCGAATGATCTAAATTTTTAAATAAAACATGAATAAACCCAACATTAGGTTTAGGGTTTTTAGGGTTTCTAGGGTTAGGGGTTTAGGGTAAAAAATGGAAACGCTTCATGAAACGGGATGCTTCATGAAGCGTCTCCCTTCGAAATGGTGTTCCCCTCGTTGTGGGTAATCCATGCATCATGAAGCGTAGCGCTTCATGAAGCGTGGAAGCTCTGTTCAGAAAACAGAAAAGATTTCCATCCAGATTTAGATAAGTAGTAGTTGCTATTGGCATGTGATTGCGATCCTATATTTACGGAAGCAATCTGCACTTCCCATACATTTAACTAATATGGATTGGATTTGGCGCAATTTCCTAATCTAAAATGTATGACTTGGCGCAAACTTTCCCCGCCAAAATCAATCAATGGTAAAAATTTCACATGTTTAGTTTCATCTATAAAAGCACGAGACGGGTGTAGTTTTTTTTCACGGCAAACTCACAAATCTTTCATAAAACTACAGTGGTCATCATCCCTTTCTCATCATCCATCTTGCACAATGGTTTCAAGGGCTCATGCTAAGGATCTACTAGCCTTTCGGCTCTTTATGCGAGAACTGATGCAAAGTAAGGACGTCGGGATTAAGAAGGTTGGCAAACATATTGGTCGTTTAGGGTATTTCAAGACCCTCGAAACGATTTTTGAGGAGGAGATGAACGGGATTGAGATTGAACCCGATAATCGACTTGTGAAGAGAGAGTTGTTGGAGAACGATGTTCAAGGTTCAAGCGAAGCAAATGCCATTATAATAGATTAGTTTAGTGTTTATTTATTTTAGTGCAGCATATGATTGTTTAGGATTTAGGTATGTTTAGAACTTAAAAGGTCTATGTTAGTGTTTAGAATGATGTTCAAGTTTCTTTCTTTATACTTAATTTTTTAGCTTAAAAGGTCTCTGTTAGTGTTTAGAATGAAATGTCAATCATTGTGATATGCATCTTTAAATAGTGGGATTGTGGTTATGTTGCAACTCCTTGTTGTTGATGGTTTCTTTCTTTTGTGCCAAAATTTTTGCAGTTCTAATGTTCTATTTCAGTGACACACCTTGATTTATATTAATTACTTTCATCTTTCATTACAAAAAACAAGAAAAGGAGATCGTCTTCAAAGCAATGGGACAAGCAATCAGCAAGACAGTAACCATTGTTGAGATCATAAATGTAAATTATTTGTTGTATATGAATATAATGGCTCTTGTTAGTTTCTCAAGATCTTCCTCTTTGCTAATAATTGTCTTCACAATTTATTTAGATATTTAACAAAAGAGGATCCCAGGGTTGTAACAAGATATTGTCATTAGCTCTGTGAGCATAACTGATGTTTGGGAACCCATTGAACAGTTTTAAATCTTCTTGTGGAGCTTTGAAAGTTCAACTGGTGTTGGTAGTTTGCATACCTGCAAATGAAACCTTTGATTTTTTGTATTTCTGTTGGAAAAAGAATGGTTAACAGAGTTTTCCTTAAATTTCTTTTTGATGCCTTCTTTTTGCAGTGAAAGCTTGGCTAATATTCCAGAACCGTGAAATGACAAAAAGAGGTGTTTTAAATTGCTTCTATGTTAGTAATAGGAACGAGTAAGATACCATTAATGCCAAGCAAGCTTTCTTGTCAGCAAGACAATTTTTTTTACATAAATCCTAGTGAACAAGCTCTTTGTTTTTCTTTTGAACTTATGTAAATTTTTATCAGTCAGTGGAGTGTTGGTGGTTCAAGAGGATCTAGGACATTTCTGTACTAAATCATTTTGAGCTCTCTGCATGATCTCTTTTTACATGATGCATATGATCAAGGAGATGTATTATGCAGATTCAAGAGGTTCATATTGTCATTATTTTGATTACTAGGTGCATTTAATTAATGAATGGGCATGGGCTGGTACTCCAGAAGAAGGTGTTGCTTGGCTGCGAATAAAAAGGCTTGCTGACACTGAATTATGCTCGCCAACATGATTTACTTGTTTTACTTTTGGCTTGAGGAATGGATATTAGCTGAGTCTAGTTGTGCAAATCCAAAATGTTGCTCGCCAACATGAGATATGCATTTGGCACTGAATTTGGCTTGAGGAATGCTCGCCAACATGAATGATGCTCGCCAACATGAGATATGCATTTAGCACTGAATTATGCTCGCCAAATGGTTCAGGAAAACTTAAGTTTAGATTCTCAAATTGGCAGAAGCAATGACACCTAGCCTCTTTTTGACTTGGCTTCGTCTCCAGCATATGCAGTTACCAACCTTGATGATTCCTGTTCCATTGTCTACAACAAGTGGCTGAATATCATCTCCATCCGCCATGCTTTATATTCTAAACAGAAAATTTGCAACAAATAAACCTCACTGTCAAATATCAATTGGCAAATTATGTTCTTATAATACTTGTAGTACTTGAGCTGCAATTGCAAGTTTTTAAATTAAAGTGAACAAAATATTGGATAATTCCAACAAATCTGAAAAGTGGCTGCTATCTGAGGCAGTTTGATGATGAGTATTTGCTAGCGCAGAATAACTGATCTTCAGCATTTTGATAGTAGTTTTCATACATTTCAACTGTAATGAACGCTTGCTTCGATTCGGTTGAGTGTTATTCTGGTCCATAGGTAAGGATTTATGCTTGAATTTATGTGTTGGATCAAGTGGTTGACTACATTCTCAAGTGTACATGTAGCAGCACTTAATTGAAGTTTGGTTATGCATTTGATCAGGAAAGATGGAGTGCCGTGTAATGTTTGAATCTGGTTACCACGCTGAAGGGGGTTGGACTTAGACGCTTCATAAAGCGTCTAAGTCCCGTCCCCCACCTGGCAAGGAGGCACGAGGGCATATCAATGTTCATCCATATCAATGTTCATCCATCCCTAAACCCTAATAAGCGTCTTGCAGGTAGGAAGCGTCTAAGGCCTTTCCCCCTAAACCCTAATAACCCTAAACCCTAATCCTAAAAACCTCAAAACTCTAATAACCTTCGAAAAAGAAAAAACCCTCTAAACCCTAATCACCACCTAAACCCTACTAACCATACAAACCCTAAACCCTAAAAAACCTAAACACGATGAAAATCCTAATAGCCATATAAAACCTAAACCCTAATAACCATAAACCCTAATCAGTCTTATACTAAAATTTGCAACCAATTACACAATTACCCTATATCTTAAAAACAATATTAATACAAAATCCAATACCCTAAACATGAAAATGTTATGCATTATGTCACAAACACTTACATCTAACCCTAATGTGAAAAAAAACTATAATGTAAATTATGTAGCTATATTTCGGTGATAAGCATAATTTAAACTCTCAATTTTTTTTGAACTAACAAAACTTGTTACAACGACTAAAACCATTAAGAGTAATGAAATTTCACACATGAGATGTCAATAAAAAGTCATACTACTACTAATGTAATATTACATAAGTAAAAATTAACCCTAACATGCTACTTTTGGGGTTAGACCATTGCGAATCCGTTTTTGGCACCACGTTTCCATCCTCTGCCTAAACGGCTCATCCCAATCATTGACGCTTGTGTCATGCTTCATTGTCCAATCCGTAGGAGGTGGAGGAAGAGGCGCGTCATCACTCAACCAGACCTACATAAAAAAAATTCATAAATAATTGACAGAAAATTAAGTACAAATTTTTTATATAAAAAAGGATAATTACCGGGATGAAGTGGTTTCCTTGTCCTACCAAGGCTATGGCATAGATCCTTGTTGGAGGGTGCGGGATGTCCCCTCTCGCCTTCATCGGCAAGTAGGTGTGAGAGACTTTCTTCGAAATCAGAACAAGAGCAATCTCATGTAATGTCGCAAAGATCAACCCGACCATGGGTATCTCAAGCCAATATTGTCGCGCGCAAGGTCTAACATCATATGGCAGATTCTCCAAGAGTTCATCAATAGGGGGTTCATTCACCACACGCTCATATATGACTCGGTTTTGCCTTAATTCGGTAGCCAACTCCCATCGAACTCTACGATATTCGCTCTCTCCATGTCCCAACAACTCGGCCATGGATCGATAACCACAATGCATGTCTCCCTTTACATCCTTAGCCCTCTCAGTATATGGAAACATGAAATGGTCAAGGTTGTCAACTCCGAAGTTCACACCCAACCACATCACGTCGTCACTCGACCCTTTTGCACAAACACTTGCTGCAATTATTTTTAAGGCCTTGTAGGTTGAGTCCTTTGGCCTTCCATGCTTTCTCTTAGTGGACGGGATTGCATCATTGTTCCTCTTACCCTCCTTCTCTTCCATCTCCTTATCTTCTTTTTCTTTCTTCTCCTTCTCGTATACATCCATCCTATGCTCAAGCAAAGTTTTACTACTCTTGTTAGACCACTTGGTGGAGCCCTTTGGTCGTCCCCTCTTCATAGCTCCTACCGCCTCAGCCAAAGAAGATTCTTTTGGCCTCACCAAGTCTATGAAAGTCTCGGTAATCGTGTAGATCTATGCCTTTGTCAATTTTCCTGCCCTATAATACTCCTCCATCTCTCTCCATCTCACCTCAGCAAGTGATAGATGCACTGTGTCATCTATGGGCATGCATTGTGGATCAACTCCTTCCCATACAACCTGATGCCAAAACGGGTGTATCTCACTTGGCATGATTGGCTGCTTGGTGAGGATCGCATGGGCAATCCTATGAGGACAGGGAAGACCCATTCGCTCTCTCCACCAATAATCAACACATTCCTTCTCCAACTTTCCCTCTTCCTTGTCCTTCATCAACTTGTAGAACATATCCAGCAAGATTTTTATGCAATGTGTTGACACTCTATAAAATAGCCGAACAAATATCGCCTTCACTTCCTTAGAGACAACTTCCAACTCTGTTGGAAGCTTTGTACGTGCCAACTCCAAATCGCCCCTCAAACTACCAACTTGGTACTCAATTTGATCATGGATCCTTCCAATCACCGTGTTGAAGCCTCCCCGAGAACTATGAAGTATTTTTTTTCAACACATGGTGCATGCCCTCGACCCTGTAATGAGCATATAATTATATGATGAAGTTACTCCAACTGTTTAATTCAACATGCTTATATGAGACTATATTTACCTGTTTGTTGTTCTCGTATTGAAGTGAAGATAGTGGTCGGTCCATGCTTTGACTATGCACTGCTTGTAAGGCCCAAGCCACGACCTCTCGACATAGTTTATCAACCCTCCCCAACGCTCTCTTACTTTTTGGAGTCTCTCCTCGTATTTTTCCTCTGTCATTGACATAAATATCCCCCAACATCTATTAGCAAATGTTTCTGCACGTTTCAAGTCCCTAAGCAAACTAATAGCATATGCTTTAATGTTCATCTTCACATGCACCCAGCATAGTAGATGTTTCACATTCTCTCCGAAAATAGCGTCCTTTGCATTCATTATTGCCTTCTCTCGATCTGTTACAATTGCATTTGGAATTGTACCCACTTCCTCAAACAAACTCTTCAAATGCTCAAACACCCATGTATAACTAGCCGTGTCTTCTTTAGAGAGAAATGCAAAACCGATGTTGAAAGATTTGTTGGTGCACGTAAAACCAACCATCTCAAGCAACACCATGTCATACCTAACACAAAAAAAATTTGTTAAACACCTTATACAATAATCAAGGGCTCCATATTCAACTTATAAAAAGAGTTTGCCTATTAGTCTTATATGTGTTGTCCATAATGACGACATACGGAAACAACTCCATCAAATGTAAGGACATCGGGTGGACAAAAAATAGGATATCGATATGATCTGATCCATGTATCCTTTTAGGGAATACTCGGTACTTGTATTGTTGCAAAAACTCCAGCGCATATTGGGTCACGGTCAAATTTTTACGATCCTCTTTTAGAAACTTCGCCCTTAGATTTGCAACTTGTTTTGCCGACGTCACATTACCGGGGTAAATATTTCTCAACTGCTCCACTATGCGACTTGGGGGGGACGTATATATAGCTCAAATTCCAAACAAGTTCCTTCTGTGCTATTGTCATTCGACACATAAATGCATAACCAAGTAGACTAGTTGGTAGGTCGTGGTTGTGGACTCTACAAACAACAGTTAGGGCCCATTTTCCAGTTGCTTTACTCCGCATCCCAAGCAACTCAAATTTGCAATTACACTTTCTATGTAGTGTGCGCACACTAGGCCGTCTAACAATTGGGATAATTTGACCCTTCTTTCCTGATCTATACTTACCATGCCTATGACATGCAAGTATAACCACGTTTGCATTTGAGGTTTTTATTGGTAATACCATCTTAAATTCAGTACCAACATTCCTTGCCCAAGCAATCATTTCATCTCGATTGTCCCATACAGTATCGTTATGAAATTCAACAGAAAAATCATTCCTGTGTACCTATGTATATAAAGTCATGGTAACTTTTCAATTCTACAAACAAATGTTTATGAACAATAATTTTCATTACGTATACTCCATCGTTAATAAAAACATGAAATCAAAACTTACCTCAAATTCGAAAATTTCATCTTCGTGTTCATCTTCTCCTTCTTCAAAAGAAGATGATTCTTCTTCTTCCTCTTCTTAAGTTGAATCTGAAAAGGGCGAATCAGTGGATGACATTGTATTTGCAACATTGAAAATGGAAAACTCTATTTGTTTTGCTCCTGAAAATTTATTGTTCTTCTCCAAATCCCTTTTCGCGGCCGTCGACGAAACCCTATTGTGATTTTCGGAATAATAATTAATCCGTGCACAGGGGTTTTTATGATTTGTTGGCTGAAATCAACGTGTCGCTCCTTGAAGCGGGCCGCTTCATGAAGCGTGCCGCTTCATGGAGCGCGCACAGGGGACCAAAATTGTTTTTCCCTGTACGCAGGTACCCGTAATATGCCCGATTTATAGAACGGGACGCTTCATGAAGCGTGTACATTTCTTGTGTGCCCGTATAAAATATTGTGTGCATACAGCCTCACCCTTAAATTATCATATATTCCATTTTAAGCTTGTCTTAATTCCTGTGCAAAATCAAAAAACGACTTACATTGCGAAACGGAGGTAGTATAGATTTATTCTGTCTTTTGATGATATTAATATAACGGAAATTTCGTCTGGTGACCTCCAGGCTAAGGCAAATTCGCATGGTATCCCACATCTTTTATTATTTTGCTATATAACCCTAAACGTTTTCGCCATGTGACCAGAGTCGTTAGTATCAGCCAAGTACATCCGCGTCTTCTCCTCTTTCCACTCTTCTCGTATGGCTTCTCGATGATGATAAATCTCTCTTCTATCCTTTTCTGGTGAATTTCAATGGCGGTTTGGGATATGTTCAGTTCACACGGAGGGTGACAACATTGATAGGATAAACTGTAAACGATGGACGATGAGGTGGCCTAAGACGACTTCGTGCGTACTAACAGAGGGAGTGACGAGTAGGATGGTTCATCGTTGTTCGAAGGAACTTTTTGAGGTACGATTTTCTGCTTTAAATCCCCAATTGCATAAATTTTACATTTTCAAATTCTCGGGTGATTGAAGGGTCAAATTTCATGAATTTTAGGGCTATAAAATTTAGTGGTTCAACAGTGGTTATTGAATGTTCAATTGAAACTAACTTTCCCTGTAGTAAATTACATGTGCGTTCCTCAGATGTTGCCTTTCTGATGCATACACAGATATGCTCTTTACTTTACATGGTTCTTGTTCTTGTCATGAATGCTTTCAATTCAGTGCATCTATAGTTAAAACTGAACTAATGAATTTACTGCATTGTTTTGTATTTGAAAAATCACAAGCACCACCTAACTTATTGTTAACTTGTTATGGCTTGCTTGGCTCTAACTTATTACTAACTTGTTTGATAGGAAATGGAAAAAGATGTCAAAATTGTACTTAGGGTCCTGCGGCATGAACCTCTTGGAATCATAGAGAAAAAAAATCAATGATGATGAGATACGAGACAACAAGAGGCATTGGCGATTGTAAAAAGGCAGTTATTAATTGGCAAATGAGAGCAAAGTTGGAGAAGAGAAGTAACATACTGAAAGATTATGTAGAATGAGGGTCTCTGTCACACTTTGGATCATAAAAGTCAATCAAAGCAAATTTTCCATTATGTTTCAATCATGTTCTACGTTTTCTATTTTTAGTTTGTAACCTTGTGCTTATGCACATCAAACTAATGTTGTCAACTAATAAATGTACTTGTTACTGCCTTTTGGTTCATTGGTCTTTGTGTAGTAGAAAGATGAAGTTGGATTTGAATACAAAGTAAACTATGTAGGTTGAGAGGGCCAAGACTCTTCTAAATAGTGATCAGTGAAACTTAACAATCTTAGGTATTGAGTTCACTCTATGGACTATGTTTTATAGCCTCAAGAGTTGTTTGGAGGCCAAAAGAAAAGAAGTCTTAGATGATTGCTTGGAAAACTCAAGTTAAATTATTAATTGCCATTGTTTGTATATTCATTTTCTTTCTTCTGTTTTCATCTGAGATTCAGGGCTATCACAATTAACTTGTTGCAAAATTGCTTGCCAAGATGTCTCTATTTTGTTTCACCCAAGTCAGGGATGAAAACAAAACTCAAATGTGCTACATACCTTTTATTTTGAATCTATTACTTATACTATATAGTATAACTTTTAATGCTAGGATATAGTATGAAATTCCCTGCCAAGATGTCAATCTACCCCTTCAAGTAGAAGTAGAAGGTTATTTTTCTTATACTCATGATGTAGTAATGTAGTATTAATAGTAGCTTGTAGACGTTCTTTTCTAAACACTACATTGCTCAGGCACAAAAATGTGAACTTGAATCCCACACACGCATTATCAGCTCATGAACCGTTTTATCATTTAAGTAAATTAAGCCCATGTCCAAATTGGAACCCACATATTTAACATGTATATACTAAAGAAAGTCTATGTGGGATTCGAACCCACATCAATGTGTACAACACACTGCTATACCATTTGAGTTAATAGGCTAATATAAAACAAATGTCACCAATCATTACAATACTAGTCTAAGTAATGAGGAAGAAAAGAAGGGAAAGCATGACTTAAATTATCAGCTAAACAAAATCAAGTGGGAAGGAAGCCTTAAACCAACAGTTCCATAAAATCACTTCCGAGCAATTCAAAAAAATTACTCAAGCAAAGCATAAATAGTCCCAAACCAGCAAAAGCACAAATAATCATATAACATATTGTCGAAAGCCTATAAAGTTGACTATTATGCAAATCATAAAGCTTATAAAGTTGATTCCTACAAAACCGTGATGCATCAAATCCACAAATACTCATATAACATAATTTAGACAAGGACATATGTCCAAGTTGAGCATGCATTAAATCCAAGTTGCCATACACGTTACAAGCCAAAGGTGATGACTTATTTGACTCAATAGATTGAATTTGATTTCTAGGCTGAAATATATCAACTAACAACTGACATTGTCCAACAGTTGAAATATTCTACAAAGAAGAACTCAAAGTACCAACAAAGTAATCAAACCTACCTAGCCTGAACTCAAATTGTTATATACAATTCCTTCCCTTTCATTATCTTCATAATCTCCACCAACACAAACTCACAACAACAACAGGTTGTACAACTTCAATAATTTCCATATCCAATGGAGTATCAAAATTTCCACCATTGTCACAATGTCTCACATTTGCCTGCTAGCTAGCCTCCTGGATCAGTTTTGGACCTTTATACCTAATGGGATAGCCTAACCATGTTTTCAAAAAAGCTAATACACTCCCTAATTTGTGTTTTTCATAAACCAACTTATTAAACTAAGACAAACTAAACCGAGCTTACTCAAGTACTCACTAATTAAGCCTTAATTATATATATCTCATGGAAATTATCTGAGATCAAATCAGAATCAAATGTTATACTAATAACAATGCCTCTCACAAATTGCAACCAAGCAGCAATCGATTATATCGAAATATCAAAATTAACTACATGAAGAACCAAAAAATACTCTAACATCCCAAATCTTACCGATTTTAAAACCCTAAATCAAATTTAAAATTTTGATTCTCAACCAAATAGTCTGAATATTGTAAGCTAAATCCATATGCTTTAACCACAAATCATACAAATGTTTACCTAAATCATATCCCTATAAGCAGCAATGGTCATCGTCATCGTCGATCTCACCAGTAGACACCATCCACCATCGCTCCTCGTCATCGTTCAAAAGGAGTACGTGCGAACACCAGTAGCGATGATGTTGCCTCCTCATTCTCCAACGATATTGTTAATCTCGGCAACAGCCACCGTCGTTGCAATGATGTCACCGAGCTCGTCTCCCCACCATTGCATGCGTAAACCTTCGACGTCCTTTTGAAACGGGTCTTTCCTTTTGACTAAATTTACTTATTTGGGTTGATGCTAACAGCTGGACACGGGGTAAAATATTTAGAAAATTTAGGGTTACCTAGCAAAATAATGAAAAATATTGGATACCATGCGAATTTGTCTTAAATTGAGGGTCACCAGGCAAAATTTCCGTTAATATAAAGTTAAAATTTTCTTTGTTCATAACTTCTTATCATACCTGGAATTTTGAAAGTTTGCAGTTAATCATTCCTGCTTTTATAATGGATTTTATTCTTTTTTTTTTGCGGATCACCTGGTCTGGTTTCCAACGACTCATGGGGACTTTTCAGTCTCTTCTGCTTCTTCCATGCTTAACCTATCTCCCTCTGATCTTGCATATGGCTTTTCTTAGATTTGGAAGACTTCTCTTCCACCTAAAATTAAATTATTTTTTTTTGGAAAGCTTGTGTTGATTGTCTTCCGACTAAAGATCGATTAAATCGGTATTTCAATTGTGTTTTAAGTACTTGTTCTTTGTGTGAAATTGAAGACGAAAATTTAAATCACCTCTTTTTTATTTCCCGTTTACTCAAAATATGATTTCCAAATTAGAAGCAAAGTTGAATGTTGCTTTTCAAATTTGTCCGGTGGGTGCCTTTAATGACAACTTGGTCTCAACTCTAAATTCAAATAAAAATAGTAATGTTCTATATTTTCTTTGGTGATTTAATTGGGGTCATAGAAATTCAAAAAAAAAATCTTGCTAAGATCTTGACTAGTTTGCTTCCATGTGATTTGGCCTTTTCTCAGCATTTACAATGGGTGTCTGATCAAACCCCCTTCAGTTCACAAGCTTAATTCTCGTCCAAAAAGGAAAAACCATAGTGCATGGATTAAGCCTCTTCTTGATTGGTTGAAGTTAAACTTTGATGCTTCCAAACAAATAAATAACACAACTTATAAAAGTTTCTTAATTCGTGACCAGAATAGTAAAATCTTATGTTTTGATCGAAAACAAGTACATTCCATGTCGGTCTTCCAAACTGAAGCTCTTGCCTTGTTAGATGGGGTTAGAAGTGCAGTTTCCTTAAAACCGACTCATCTTATCATTGAGGGCGATAGTTTAATTCTTATTAATTCTTTAAAAAGAACTTGAAAAGTGCCTTGGGAAATTCGGGCTATTGTTAATGACATTCGACATTTTGTTGCTTCTATTCCTTGTGTTGTGTTTGTTATTGTTTTAGGGAATGCAATTCAATGACGAATTTCCTTGCTAGAAGGCGGTTTAGTTTTTCTCAACTTAGGTTTGCTATTTGGAATTTTTTTTTCCAGGATCTTTGTTTTATCCTTTGGATCACTCTCAGTTTAATGTTTGAGCCCGTGATCATCCTCTGTTGTTTGATTTCTAAAAATCATCGGTTGTGATAATTTAGGTTGGCCTTGTAAATGAGCTAGTAGCTCATTTCTAAAAAAAAAAAAACTTCTTTTTTTTTTCTTCTTTATTTAATTTATATAGTATATATGTATGTAGACAAGTCTTTGGGCCTTGAGTAAGCCTTTGTGCTTTAATCAACGTACATGCCTTAATGGCAAATCATAGAAGGCTTAATTTTTAATCTTTAATCTAATTTAAAAAATGACTATCACATTTATAATTGGTAATTAATTCGGCAATTTTTTAAGGGTGATCATGAAAATCATGAAATTTTACTTTTCAACATTCGCCTTATGCATTCAATTAACATATTATTTCTTCTTCTTGTGGTGTTCCACATAATTCGCCTTTCATGATGTGATCCATTTGTTTTTTGTTTTTTTGTTTTTTGTTTTATTTGTGTGTTTTTTCTAATGCCTAGTTATTTAACTGAACTTGACCTCTCAATCTACTATACTTGTTTGGTACATCAAATCCTACCTTATCAAAAAAAATCCTAGCATAAACAAGATCATTAAACATAACCTTTTAAAACATTTTTCACATATTTCAATAAATCTATAAATAATAGTCATTGAATAACAACCACAAAAGACAGAGCCTAGGTCTTCAACTATTCCTTAGCAAATGCATGGCTAATTTGGCGAGCCCTATCAAATGCATGGTTGATTTGGATTTTGGATGATTTGAACTAATAATCCACATGAAGTGAATGTTATGTAAATAAAGATGCTTCGAAATAGGAATACAAGAATACTTCAATAACAATGACAGACCAAGTAAAAACCAAAGACAATCACACATCCAGAGTCCTCAGAAGTTTGTGAGTTGTTCGAGTTTACGGGCCTGGAAAAACTTGCTACGTCCTTTACCATTGGACTCGATTTCCTCACTATTCTTCTTGTATCCAGTGAAACCAAGACTTCCTAATGTCCTCTGCCTCTTCCCATTCTTGTTTGACGAAGAATCTTCCTCCTCGTTATCACATTCCCTGTAAATACAACACAATTTAACATTAGCCACGGACTTAAACTACAAGATATTAGAGCGATGAGAAACTAAGTATTACCATAGCACTTCAACGGTGTCTTTGGCGTACGCATTGCAAGTGCCCCAGCTGAAACGCACCAGAGAAGGAAATCCAAACACAGAATGCTTGTGATTTTCTAGCCAGGATTTAGTTTCAGGATCTACATAAGATCAAAACAAAAGCACAAATTAGTTTAGAGCTACAAAAATTCTGAGCTGCTGTTTGTTTCTTAAAACGTATGTGAAAGTGCACCTACCTCCAGGATATCCAGATCCAAAGTTCCTTTGCATGTTGTCAGCAGTTTCATCGAATACCCAATCACGCAAAGCTCTATCTCTAGTAACCTTATACTCGGAACAAAAAATGATAGTGAGCAGATATTGTTTTTGCTAACTTTGGCAAGATTAAAAGAAAAATCACAATTTTCTTACCTTGGCTACTATGCTGGCTCCACTTACAACGGGATAAAGACTGTCGGCTTTCTTGGCAACCACAAATTTAATGGAAGGAAACCTTTCAGTCAATTTAGCTGCATACTTGTCTGGATCTCCCACCGTATCTACATAAACCTGAAAGATGAAACAACGAAACCATAGTTCACCACCATTTGCATTTTTGTATGTTAAAATCTCTTGTATCAAACATTTAAGACTCCATCCCCAAAACTTATTCAATGTAGAAGAAAAGATGATGCAGAATAATTCAAGGCAGCCAAAAAATGCTTACCTCTGTTAGCAGGACTCCTATACTGAGAGCCTTAGTGACAAGTCCCATAGCAGACTCATGTGAGATTTCATTAAGGTTTATCTTATTCCTATTGAAAAATAAACATTGCAAGTTATCAAAAAGAAAGCAGAATTTAGTAAGCATAATGAACGCAGCTAGACAAGAAATGGGCAACGGAATGTGAATTTTATTAACTTCTTCAGCATTTTGGCGGAGAGCTCTCTTGGATCTATCACGTCAACAGCCCATCCGATTGATTCATTGGCCTTCAACAATTCAAATAGTTCCTCTCTCTTTTCTTCTTTTAATGTTTTCGAATCTAGAAAGGTACAAAAAAATATAAACATTACTAAAATAAATGGAATAAAATTACACATCCAAATAGAAACAAAGACTGTCATGGAAATGTAACAAAGCATATGCCACTCATCTAGGAACAAAGACATCTTTACTTTAACTGAAAAGATGTCCACTACTCAAATGAGAAGGAAATATCTAGAATCTGAAAAAAGATGGAGTCAATACAGCTTCACAACAATGTTGGAATGGAAGATACTCCAGGAAATGGATTTATGCTCTTTTCCCTTTGTGTTGACTTATCCTACTAATAAATCAAAACCTTTGAGATTAGTTCTTGGTAAAGCACCATATCATAGGATTTCATAGCATGTGACAAAAAATGTTTCATCCTAAAAGCTTAGTGCGAAATTGCATCAGATTCCCTGAATTCCCCTGAAACACTTTCATTTCACAGTTCACACCCACAAGACAGTCAGAGATCAACATTCAGAATGCAGCAAACTTATGACTGATTAAACTCTTCTGATTCTGATTCTGATTTCATGATTGACTAGTAAGCTTTAGTTGCCTTCTACGGTTGTCATGACAAATGCACCCTTATCATAAGGCAACTGCAAAATTCAGCCTGTGTTTGTACTAATACGTTATGAAACCCTAATGTCAGATCAGCGTAATTGACCAACTTGCAGCAAAATGAGAAAGGGGATTAAAAAGGATACAAAACATCAAAACCCATCTATGCTGGGAGAATTACCGATCGGAAAAACCCTAAGCAAGTAAGAAAAAACACAGTAAAGCAACAGAGAGAGAGAGTGGACCTGCAAAGCTCAAAGAGGAAAGCGTCTTCTGGTAAGAGCGTGAACAGTACAAGCAGCCGTAAACCATGGGCCCTAAATTTATACACAGGAAACTGAAATTAGATACGGAAATCAGAGAATGACACCCAAAAAAACGTCAAGGGAGCAAGAACACTTAGAGAGATAACCTAGAACGGGGCCTCGACCAGCTTCATCGATGCCCATTATGCAAGGACTCGTCGCCCATTTGGGTAATAAAGCTTCTGACCCCATCTCTCTCCCCCCTCTTTGCCTCACTCACTAGACTTTGCTCTCCTTCTTGACTTGCTCGATTCCCGCCAAAAAGGGCACACCAAGAAAAATTGCGGCTTTCCGAGGATTGAATACTGGGAATTTGCTATTGGACCTTTTCATGTAATTATTGAACGATATATTGTTTTAGTTAATTTACAGAAAATCTCCCATTATTTGGATAATGTTTTATAAAATCATCTCTATTTTCATTTTTTTTGACATAAACTCACTCCTATTATGAAAATATTTATGAAAGCAAAACCACTTTAACTTTTGGAAGGAACAATTAAATAATTTAGGAGAATTATTAGATCATTAGAAAAAAAGGAGGGAGAGGAAGAACTTTAAAGAGTGTATTTCTTACTCTACTTTGATGCAAGTTTTACAATGGATGATAACCATATTTATAGGTCAAAGGTGGGGTAAAACTTAAGCGAATCTCCATGATTCATGTATGGAAATAAGAAGTTGAATAATTCACCTTGTACAAGTTACCTCCAATCATGCATTATACAATAATACATGTTCAATCATCTATGGATACAAGCAATAGGTGAAAGACTAAGGGTAACTGTTGACGGGTGTTTTACTTGACAACAAATAAATTTATAGTCAAGACCCCGCTGAGTATAGCGAAGTCAGGATCGTTCCACGGGAAGCACGGTTGTTTGTCTATCAATCTACTAAAAACAATAAAAACAAACAAAACAGGCAAAACCACTTATGACCAACCTCGTTAATGACCTTGTCAGGGTCGTTAACGAACCTGGAAATTCTACGAACACAAAATAACAACCTAAAACACAGGTTCGGTACCGAGATAAATGAACTCGATAACGAATATTACGAAAGCAAACAAAAACTAACTCAATAAGAATAAAAGATCTAGGACAAGGGTTACCACAACATAGCCATGCATATAAACTCATAAGAAGATAAAGATCATGCCTTTAAAAGATAAATTTATCAACTTTCGCTGATTAACAAGCAAATCAATTAATTCTCATAAATCAATTCACTCAATCACTTGTTTTGGATCCAAAGCTCGAAACTTTCGTAATCGAACAATATCAACATTCAAGTCAACAACTTTCTCTTTCGATCGAATTGAGAACTCAAATTACCTCGACTATCGTCTAAGCATAACTCAACAAGAAATCAATAATAGATAAAAGGAATTCAAAACATCAACTTATCCATAAAACATGCATAACTATGTCGGGTTTCAACCCCTACCCTAGATAAGAAAACTACTCACTACTCATAATAATAAAGCAAACAACTTTGATAAAAGAAAATATTGAAAACAAAACCAAACTTACTTGAAATTAATAAGATAAATATCGTCTTACAAACTCCAATAGAATCCGAAAACAAAACAACACCAACGAGTAGAAATCCGACTAACGATCCTCGTCCTCTCTCTCGATCGAACCAAACTCGCAATCTTCTCCTACTCGACTTCTCCTAGAAACAATCTAACTCTCCCCTTCGAAGACTTAGAACAAGGGTTTTTATACTAAGAAAGCTATCTATTAAAAAACCTAAAAGATAAAAACTTACCCTAAAAAGATAACAAGATAAAAGATATAAGATATAACAACCCTAAAGTCAGTTAAGCTTCCTACCGACACGGAGCCATCATTAACGACCCCGCACAGGGTCGGTAGAAATCACAAACTCCACTCGAAAAATTCTATCTTTTAGCCTCGTTAATGACCTTCACAGGATCGTTAACGAGCCTCTGTTTTGGCTTTTCTTCGACTTCTTCTTGACTTAAACTTGGACTTCGACTTGATCTTCTCATATAAATTTCTTCTTATCTTCAAGTTTTTCTATCCTCCACCACAACACTCCATCTCGGCTAAAAAAGCGCTCTTTTCTGCTCAAAACCCTACAAAAAGACACAAAACGGAGTAGCTTCCATACTTTTCACAAAATATGCAAACTCATCCAAAAACACACAAAGCTAACTCTAGAAACTACTAAAACTAAACTAAACAAACTTAGAAACACACCAAAAAACTAGACTAAAAACACGAACATCAGTAACTTGTAGCATTGCATCTGTACATGTATTCATAACACTCCCCCTAGAATATTCACCTTCTTTTGATGTTGTGAGATATGGGTAGACGTTGCCTCATTAAAAACCTTGTCAGAAAAAACCCAGTGGGCAAGGTTATCGAGAACGGGATTCTAGGTTGGATCGTTGGGGGTCTTTTGGATCGGATCGCTGAATCGTAAGATCTTACATTATAACTAAAAGTATGCAAGAATAACCTAATAGATTGTATATTTTGTTATATATGAAGTTCGAAAATGATAAACCTTATTAATTTGATTATTAAAAATGTTCTAGGATGGACTAGTCAACTATTTTAATGGAAATGATACGTTAATCGTAAAATTATTAATAATATATATTTAAAATTGTCATTTTATAGGATCGTTAGATCGTTTGTAGGATCTTTAGAATCGTTTATAGGATCGTTAAATTCGTGTGTAAAATCGGCATCAGATCAAGATTGTAAGAGCTTCAATTAGGATTTCCAAGTTCTTGTAAAATTCGAATAGATTGTATTACAGGTGTGATGGATGTAATTTCTTTCTATGACTTAATGTCCTAGGCATATGTATGTTTGCAAACACAAACTATAATTTAGAATAACAATCCCTCAAATAACCTTGTAAGAACCTGTTTTGTTAAGTAACTCAATTTGTGAATGTATGTGTCCAAGCATAAGGTGTGCTTATAAACTGGTGTAATGGATAATTTGCATGGTTTTATCTTTCATCCACCTTATTTTGATGCCATTAACAATTAATGGCCAGTAAGCAAACTTATGCATAATAAGATATCAGAAAACTCATTCAAATGTATATAGATTTTTGTGTCTATTGTCCATATAAGAACCTAAGAATCGCTTGTTGGAATTACTTCATTTTGTTCTTTTACATGTTTACCTTAAGAGCATAAGCATTAGCAGAATACATAAATGGTCCCCTGACCTTTGACCAATTGGTCACTTTGACACCCCACATTTGAAAATGTTCAATTGAGTACCTAAACTTGCATATTGTGACCTATTGAACACCTGATTGCTGATGTGGAGCTGATGTGGACAAATGCGTGTATCTCACTCTCTCATGAGCGAGTAATGATTCCTATTTGGCAAAATTTTAATTTTTTTTCTTTTGTTTTCTTTTGTTTTCCTATTTTTCTATTCTTTTATTTTATTTTTATTTTTTGTTTCATTTTTTTCCTTTTCTCTTTTATTTATTTATTTTTCTTTGTACCTAATTTGAGGTAGAGAGAATTCGTTTGTCGTTCCCGAGTCTGTCGTTCGGTCGAGTGAATGAGGCGTCGGTCAGCGGGTGAAGGAGGCGCCGGTCAGCGGGTGAAGGAGGGCGGGAGAGGACAAGCAGGGGTGCAGGGCGTTTCGACTTCTGCCCTTCTCTGATGAATCCCGTCGCGTCTCAGCCAGTTAGTCGGTATAGCCCTCAGCCTCGTCAGCCATCGCTCTTCAGCCTCCGTCTCTAGCCATCCTCGATTCTCGATGACAGACGACGACATTCAAATTGATTAAAAAGCCTGTAAATTCATTTTCGAAATTTCCGCACCAACATTCAAATTGATTAAAAATCAGCCCCAAATATAGCCTTTTTAGGTTTAGAGGGGACCAAAAATGGTGGATCTAGATCTGGTGTGCATTTGACATGGTGGAGGCGGTGGTGTGCACTTTGACATGGTGGATCTAGATCTGGTGTGCAGTGCACCTTCCGCCATCAACAAAGATTAGGAATTTATATTTTTTTAGTTGGGCAATTAATTAGTGATGTGGTATAAGGTTTTAATTTTTTTAACTTTATTATCAAAATATATGATGTGGCACTTTGACCTGGCACGCGTGCTATGCACGATAAAATTTGTGACCAAACAGGTGCTTAATAGGTCACAATATGCAAGTTTAGGTACTCAATCGAACATTTTTAAAGGTGGGGTGTCAAAGTGACCAATTGGTCAAAGGTCAGTGGGCCATTTATGTATTCTGCCCATAAGCATTAGTAGACTTGTACATACATAATAATTCCAAATGAATTCAGATAACCAATTAATAAACCTCAAAATAACAATAACTTTAACTGTTCCTCCATTTTTTACTTGTCTCTGATAATTAATCCTACTAGTGCTAAAGAGGAATCTATTCTAACTCCTTGCTGAACTTAATAATGATACATGTACAATTAAATTTGTTTCCTTTTCATATGCTATCCAAGATCCTCTGTTGCTTCAAATAGTATCAAGGCCAACCACGTACATTCACCACAAAATATCCATTTGACCCATCAGTTCTTGCTTGATCCACATGTCCCTACATGCCCATCTTCGATCTCTAATACTATCATTAGTTTCCCAATATCAACGGTACCCCAATGCAACATTGAACCACAACAAGATGAGCCAATATTAATAGAATTCGTCGCTAAAAAAATAACCGTTTGTTTGGGTGGTGCAAGGGCGTGAGTTCCATTCAGCCCCGAACAATTCAATTGGTTTTTAATTTCCCAATTCAACCTCATGTCAACCCTTTACTAATCAGTGTTGTTTTTATGTTGTTACTATATATGTATACAATGCAATTTAGTTACTAGTGATCAATCGAGTACCATCTTAACTCAATTTCACAAAATCAATTAATTTAATCAAAGTGACCTCACTATCTATCATTAACTCAACAATGGATAATGAAAGCATAATGTATAATCCTGGTCTCATATCTTAGCGCTATTTATTTGGTATAGTGATCAATATCTCTAAATTTAACTGTCAATTTAAAAATCCTAACTATAAGTTTAAACCCTAATTTTAAATCAAAATCACATAATACCCATAAATTAAACATAAAAACAATTGAAGACAAAAATCAGCTAAATCGCACTATAAATTGCCCTAAATTCAACCATAATCACATTAATTTCAAAAGTACGCCCAAAAATCGCACTACACCCATACCTATTGTCAGCCGCCAGCTGTCCTTTCGTAGTTCGTCCTTCGCCCTCCATCCACCACCGGACGACGTTCCATCCCTTAGCCAATCCTTCGTTGTTCATCTTATTCGTTGTTTTTCTTTCGTGAGAGAAAATTACATATATATATTTATTTTGTTTTAGAGTTGAAACCTCCCCTTTTTTATTTCTGAATTTTTTTTTCTTAACACAAAATCTAACAGACTTGTACACGATTGGAAGGAAAAACGAACAAAAGGCTACGGGGCGGACTATGCTCAAAACTCAAGGTACTACTTGGAATAACTTTTTTTTGGAAACCATTTGGAAAAGTAAAAAGTTTAGGGATATTGTAATATCCGCGATATTCCAAGCTTTTATAATATAATATGATGAAAGGATCGATGGAGGGGATGATGGTGCAAAGAGATCGCCACGAGAATCCAAGGAATTCCTACAACAAACACCACGCAACTGACCCGTCTTCAACTGGATGGATCTTCCTCGTCCGAACTCGGATTTGAGTGATTCCAATTCTAGAAGTTAGATCTCTGAGTCTAGTTTAACCCCTAAAAATATGAGAGAAAGATGATGAGTGGATTGAAATTTATGTCGAATTTACTGAGATGGTGCAGAAACCTCTAAGATGGATGATAGATCGAAATGGAGAGAACAAGGGGATATGGATGCTTGATAACTTGGATATGACTCACCAAGCTCTCAAACAAACTAAGATGCTCGAGATTGTCGGATATTACTCACCAACAACTTGAACAACGAGAATTGAACGAACGAAAACAAGAACAAGAACTTGAATTGAAAGATGCAAGGAAAGTAAGCAACAAGGCTTTTCGTTCAATCTCCCTTGGTGTGGCATTCTCCATGAAAAAGACATCTTTCTTGGCCTCCACAAGAAAAGGAATGTAATCACCGCTTGGAGTGACTAAAACAGCCTCATCCTCCTCATGGAGCAAGAAGGGTAAACTTGAAGGAATCATAGGGAATGCATCCATCCATGGTGTAGCCAACGATTTCATGGATCTAGGAGTGATGGTAGGATGACGCTTGATTTTAGGAGATGATTCCACAACTTCCTCCTCTTTTTGCAGTATGTGCATCAGTTTTATTGGACACTTGATGGTGATGCGTTGTTCCTATTCATGGAAAAGAGTCTCTCTTTTTGGTTGTTCTATATCACTCATCAATATTTGTTGGAAGGAAGTCTTCTCCCCTTCAAAAGGATGCGTCCAGGAACCCAGCTGACCTACAAAACAAGTCAACACACAAACCTCCTTTCTAAGCACAACATGATATGACAAAATACAAGCAAAAGCTATGCCACTTTTCTTTGCAATCCTATTGGTATGGTACATGACAAATCTATAAAAAATATGAGAATAATTCAGCCAAGATGTCAAGTTTTGAGATAAAAGTAAGGAAGAAGTGTTACTTCCCCGAATGGCATGCACATCGTAGCTTGGGACAGGTTTCAGCTCCGACCTGTTCAAGGTCTTTCTCTTAGCTCCGAACTCCAAATTGAGCGATTCCAAGTTCCAGATTGAGATAAAGTCTACTTCATTTCCTCCAAATTTGAGCATCATTCGACCACTGAGTTGTAAGTTACACCATTTTTTCCAAGGTGGTGCAGATTTATCCGAGAAGGAAGTTTCACTTTCGTCTTTCGGTTTGGCCAAAAATAGGGGCGTAGACGGGCTCCCTTTGGCTAGATTCTTGCCCTTATTTTCCTCTCGATGAGCAAGCTTCTTCCTTTGCTCCTTGGCAGCATAATCCAACATTATCTCATGGGAAGACATCGGGTGCAAAATCACCTTCTTTCCCTCCATTTGGAAGTGGTATTCGTTGGATATTCCATCATGGATCGCTTTCTTGTCAAATTGCCAAGGGCGTCCCAGTAGTAGATGACAAGCGGTCATCGGGAGAATGTCACACTCCACCTCATCCTTGTATGGCCCTATAGAAAAAGAAACACGAGCCCTCTCCTTGACTTGGAAAGGGGCGTTAGAGTTCAACCAACACAAAGGGTAAGGTAAAGGTTGAGGAGTAGTACTCAAAGAAAACCTATCCACCACCTCTTGACTAATAATATTGCAACAAGAACTGCTATCAATAATCACACTACATACCTTATCCACGATCTTACATCGAGTGTGAAAGATAACTTCCCGTTGACTAGGCCTGGTGGTATTCTCCGCCATGAAAAGTGTTCGTGGGACCACCAAGAACTCTCCATCCTCTCGTGTCTTCTTGAGCTCTCCCTCTTGAGGTACTTTTGTCCTCTCGTCCAACGACTCCACTTGGTTGGCGCTTTGTAGCACACTTGGTAGAGCCCCCGTTTGCGGCACCCGTGCTCTATCATCTCGGTTGCGCACTTGGCTCTCCAAATCAGTCAACCTAGTTCCCAAAGCCTCAATGGATTGTTGCAAGGATTGTTGAAAAGATTGTAACATGGCAGCCACCGAACTAGTGGACGTCTCCTCAACTTGTTCCTTATTCTTGTCATCACCTACACTTGTCATCATAAAAACAAGGCAAAGATCAAGGTATAGAGGTCACACGAATTAATCACCAAGACTTGCCCTAGATGAAAATCCGACAAGTTGCAAGTAGGCAAAAACAACAAAGGCAACAAAGAGAGAATTCACCGCACACTTGCTTAGGAAAACAATGCTAGGAAGCTACTAAACCACCAAGACTCAACACCAAGTATTACAAAATTAATTAATTAATTTTTTTTGTTTTGGGTAGGCCTTTGCTAGGCACTACTAGAAGACGACTTTTGTAGGCCTTTGCTAGGCACTACAAGATGACTACTCTTTCCGTGCCCGGCCCCTTATTAGCTTTACGCCGCCGGGCAAGGTTTTTCTAGTCTTTAATCTTTCTTTCTATGCCTGGCCCCTTATTAGCTTTACGCTGCCGGCAAGGTTTTTCTGATTATTCAACAAAAGATTTCAAGACACTTAAACACAACACAAGATGTCTCGTCTCGGTGTCGTTCCCGTATCCTAGCACCGCAACCAACAACAAGCATGTAATGAAAACAAACAAGGCTGGTTTGGGACCTCCTTCACACGTTTTTTCTCAGCAAAATTCAGCAAAGATCAATTCATTTCAAGCACTAAAGGAAGACTTTAATCAAGCAACAAATGCACCCTTTCAACTACCAACTTTTGATAACTACTTTGGGTGTTCTATTGGAACGTTTTTTGAGCATGGTTTGCAGCCATGGCTGAACACACACTCGGCCAAGACAACCACAAGATCAAGACAAAGCAAAGACCACAACAACACACAACAAGGACACTATGGTCGCACACAACAACACAACGCAACCAATAAAGAGTTCGAACCTAAAACCTTGCAACAAGTGGAAATTCAAGGTCGGAACAAGGTTTAGATGGCGATACCTTCGCGTGGCTCTGATACCACTTGATGGCCGGATCGATGGAGGGGATGATGGTGCAAAGAGATCGCCACGAGAATCCAAGGAATTCCTACAACAAACACCACTCAACTGACCCGTCTTCAACTGGATGGATCTTCCTCGTACGAACTCGGATTTGAGTGATTCCAATTCTAGAAGTTAGATCTCTGAGTCTAGTTTAACCCCTAAAAATATGAGAGAAAGATGATGAGTGGATTGAAATTTATGTCGAATTTACTGAGATGGTGCAGAAACCTCTGAGATGGATGATAGATCGAAATGGAGAAAACAAGGGGATATGGATGCTTGATAACTTGGATATGAATCACCAAGCTCTCAAACAAACTAAGATGCTTGAGATTGTCGGATATTACTCACCAACAACTTGAACAACGAGAATTGAACGAACGAAAACAAGAACAAGAACTTGAATTGAAAGATGCAAGGAAAGTAAGCAACAAGGCTTTTCGTTCAATCTCCCTTGGTGTGGCATTCTCCATGACAAAGACATCTTTCTTGGACTCCACAAGAAAAGAAATGTAATCACCGCTTGGAGTGACTAAAACAGCCTCCTTGATGAAAGGATCGAAGGAGGGGATGATGGTGCAAAGAGATCGCCACGAGAATCCAAGGAATTCCGATAACAAACACCACGCAACTGACTCGTCTTCAACTGGATGGATCGTCCTCGTCCGAAATCGGATTTGAGTGATTCCAATTCGAGAAGTTAGATATCTGCGTCTAGTTTAATCTATCAAAATATGAGAGAAAGATGATGCGTGGATTGAAAGTTATATCGAATTTACTGAGATGGTGCAGAAACCTCCGAGATGGATGATGGTTCGAAAATGGAGAGAACAAGGGGATATGGATGCTTGATAACTTGGATATGACTCACCAAGCTCTCAAACAAATTAGGATGCTCGAATTGTCGGATATGACTCACCACCAATTGAACAACGAGAATTGAACGAAACAAAACAAGAACTTTGAATTGAAAATGCAAGGAAAAGAGAAGCAAATTTCGTCCAAGTCTACCAGGGAGAAAGGAGGCCAAAAATGGGCCTTATAACCCTAATGCCACGCCTCTCTCAACTCAGCCACCCTCACTTCTCTCTAATTACATAAAACACCCTTAAATTTCAAGAAATTCAACTGAAAACCCTTAACAAAACATAATTCAAGTTTTAGCACTAGTCGAACCAATAGTCACAAGAACACTCCAACCTTCACCGTCATTAGCCATCGGAAACTTATGAGCCATGAGCTCCTCCTTGATTTTTTCTAGTATAGACTTAGCTAGGGCTCGTGTGATGCGCCCAAGATAGGGTATGGCTCCTTGTCTCGGCTTCATAGCGCCTCGAACATCGTCTTTGGTTGCTTGTCCAAGTATTGGCTCCCCTTTATCGTGCAGATTGGGCTTGTATTTAGGGATGGAATCTTCACTCAAATCATGGGGCCATGACTCGGTAGATGGAATCACATCATCATCCTCCCCTTTAAAAAGATTCGTCCTCGAATCTATCAAGCCTTGTGAGCTCAACAAAGAAGGTAGGGCTTCTAGCTCCCTTGGTGTGGCATTCTCCATGACAAAGACATCCTTCTTGGCCTCCACAAGAAAAGGAATGTAATCACCTCTTTGAGTGACTAAAACAGCCTCGTCCTCTTCATGGAGCAAGAAGGGCAAACATGAAGGAATCTTAGGAAATGCATCCATCCATGGTGTAGCCAACGAGTTCATGGAGCTAGGAGTGATGGTAGAACGATGCTTGATTTTAGGAGACAATTCCACAACTTCCTCCTCTTCTTGCAATATGTGCATCATTTCTATTGGAGACTTGATGGTAATGAGTTGTTCCAATCCATGGAAAAGAGTCTCTCTTTTTGGTTGTTCTGTGTCACACATCACTCTTTGTTGGAATGAATTCTCCTCCCCTTTACAAGGGGTCGTCCTCGAACCTTGATCCTCTTCTCGTATATCCTTGATCTTCACCACTTGAGGCACTTGTGTCCTCTCGTCCAGCCCCAGGATTTGGCGCTCCAAGGCATCCATGCGTGTCGCCAAAGCTTCCACGGATTGTTGCATGGATTGTTGAAAAGTTTGTATCATGGCAGCCACCGAACTAGTGGACGTCTCCTCAACTTGTTCCTTATTCTTGTCATCACCTACACTCATCATCGTAAGAACAAGGCAAAGATCAAGGTATAGAGGTCACACGAATTAATCACCAAGACTTGTTCGATATGAAAATCCGACAAGTTGCAAGTAGGAGATGACCAACAAAATGGAACAAGAAAAGCTCAAACACAACAACATAAGATGTCTCATCTTGGTGTCGTTCCCGTATCCTAGCACCGTAACCAACAACAAGCATGTAATGATATAAAGGGGTCAAAAGAAAGCTAGATTATGGACTCAATTCCCACGTTTTTACTCAGCCAAATTCAGCAAGACACACTTAAATCAAGCACTAAAGGAAGACATTAATCAAGCAACAAATTCACCCTTTCAACTACCAACTTTTGATAACTCTTTTGAGTGTTCTATTGGAACGTTTTTTGAGCATGGTTGGCAGCCATGGCTGAACACACACTCAGCCAAGACAACCACAAGATCAAGACAAAGCAACGACCACAACAACACACAACAAGGACACTATGGTCGCACACAACAACACAACGCATCCAATAAAGAGTTCGAACCTAAAACCTTGCAACAAGTGGAAATTCAAGGTCGGAGCAAGGATTATATGGCGATACCTTCTCGTGGATCTGATACCACTTGATGAAAGGATCGATGGAGGGGATGATGGTGCAAAGAGATCGCCACGAGAATCCAAGGAATTCCGATAACAAACACCACGCAACTGACCCGTCTTCAACTGGATGGATATTCCTCGTCCGAACTCGGATTTGAGTGATTCCAATTCGAGAAGTTATATCTCTGAGTCTAGTTTAATCTCTCAAAATATGAGAGAAAGATGATGCGTGGATTGAAAGTTATGTCGAATTTACTGATATGGTGCAGAAACCTCTAAGATGGATGATGGTTCGAAAATGGAGAGAACAAGGGGATATGGATGCTTGATAACTTGGATATGACTCACCAAGCTCTCAAACAAACTAGGATGCTCGAATTTTCGGATATGACTCACCACCAATTGAACAACGAGAATTGAACGAAACAAAACAAGAACTTTGAATTGAAAATGCAAGGAAAAGAGAAGCAAATTTCGTCCAAGTCTACCAGGGAGAAAGGAGGCCAAAAATGGGCCTTATAACCCTAATGCCACGCCTCTCTCAACTCAGCCACCCTCACTTCTCTCTAATTACATAAAACACCCTTAAATTTCATGAAATTCAACTAAAAACCCTTAACAAAACATAATTCAAGTTTTAGCACTAGTCGAACCAATAGTCACAAGAACACTCCAATCTTCACCGTCATTAGCCATCGGAAACTTATGAGCCATGAGCTCCTCCTTGATTTTGTCTAGTACAGACTTAGCTAGGGCTCGTGTGATGCGCCCAAGATAGGGTATGGCTCCTTGTCTCGGCTTCATAGCGCCTCGAACATCGTCTTTGGTTGCTTGTCCAAGTATTGGCTCCCCTTTATCGTGCAGATTGGGCTTGTCTTTAGGGATGGAATCTTCACTCAAATCAGGGGGCCATGACTCGGTAGATGGAATCACATCATAATATTTATTATCAATTATTTTCTCTAATTAAAAAGGAGAATTTCTTAGTATCAAATTAACATCTACTATTTTTCTTTTGAAAGAGTTTATCAAGAAGATTAAAAATTCAATAAAATGACTTGAGGGGCATAGATTAATAAAGTGAGGTAAATTAATAAAAAGAAAATTAGATAAAAATAAGGTCATTTAGAAATTGAATTTATTTCCTAACATAGATTACACAAAGGCCTAAAAATATCCACGCCCCTCCCCTAAAAAGAATGCAAGAGCCGGGATTTGAACCCGAGACCTCTTGCAAATCTCTACACACGCCCCTCCCCTCTTCCGCTAGACCAATGTGACTTCCTTACTCATAATCCCCCTCTTTTATTAAAATACTCTACTATTCTTCTTCTTCTTCAAACAAGTCAAAGTGATTTGACGCTTCACCATTGCATGCTCCTCTTCTTTCTCCTTGGCTTGCAAGCTAAGCTTCTTGCATCATCCTTCCATCACCATCAACTAGCACACCATTGACCAATGCTAGAAGACTTCCTTCTCCCTCATTGGGCATCCACCATTGGCATGGATTGCCAAGCTCTCCAACCTTACATCATCATCAAAGAAGCACAACAATGGCCAATCAATTTCCCCTTGTGCCCCTTTTATATCCGTCTTTATGATGTCTCTCGATGTTGGGAACTTCTTGTATGCTTAATAAAAATGAACCTAGGAAATATCGATTGCTAGAAATAACGACCCTTGTTAGCATAGTAAATATTATATTCCTTGCTAGGATTATATTTGCTAGTGTGTGTACTCTTGATTGATTGCAATCTCGTTCAGAGATTTGAATTGAATAAAGTAGAAAGGGGTGTGAGTTAGTCGACACCTCTATATAATCTTACTAAGTCGTACGTCCATACGACTTTCGGGATCATGATCTCCATCCGCTCCGATTGCAAGGAGGGATTGAGCGCACTCTAGCTAAGTGCCGGGGAATTGAAGTTCTCCTTCGGGTGGCTCGGTTTATCCGTGTCCCACCACTCTCTTGTAAAAGTCATCAACAAGATTGAATATTTTCGTCACTATTTAAGATAAGTGCGTATGCACATTTAAGATACCAAAACCGGACCGGTCTCAAATGAACGTTCCGGCTCTCGGTCCGCTCAAAAGCGCGAGAGGTTTTCACTTATATGAATTAATAAATGTTCCCAACATTCTATTGAAATCCTAGAGAAGTCTACAATCTAGTAGTTCTTCTATCGCTTTTCGAGTTATCTTTGTCTAAGATATACTCTCCTTTGAACCATCAAAGCTCCACATAAACAAGCTTTATCGTATAGCCTCATCGTAAACACAACCCGTTTATCTCTCTCGAAAATAATTAGAAGTTACTGAATTTACCCTCGGGAAGTTCCATTCCCGCTTGCTTAGTCTCTTAGACTAATTCTTCTTTTCCGCATGTTTGCTTGGCATTCTTTCTCCCCTCGCGAATTATGTCAGAATCTAGGAATCCCCATAAGGCGTGAAGTGAAGTGAAGACGAAGGAAGAACAAGGATTTTCAAGATGTACTTCGTTCATCATTTTGTTTTAGTTTCAATATGTTTCAAGGACAAGTTAGTTTCGCATTTAAATTTCCGAACAACTTTATGTTTGAAAACAATGTAAGATGTTTTGTAAGAACCAAGTCTCCCTCGGGAGCACCTTTTCTCATTATGTATTATGTTTTTATTCCGCATTTTAATTGTTCTATATCATTCTAAAAGCCTTGGGTGACTTTGGACGGTAAAGTCCGAGGTCACTGGCGGTAATACCCAATGTTGTAAAATAGGGGTGTTACAGATATCATATGTAATTTTTCTTTAATTTTTTTACTCTAGAGAAAAGAGTTGCATCAGAAGTTTGGTCTTTCTCCATCTCTTTTCCAAACCAAAGTGAAAACCAGATTTCAAGAATCGTCAAAGCCGCCCTCCTCCGTCCACGCCGACGCCAACCCGTCTTTATTCGGCCTGCTCGTCTCGTCCTTGAAGGTAAACTTTTCTCCAATTTAAAACCCTAAATGTTGATTTTGTGGCATTTTTGACAGATTGGAGTGAAATTATGCATCGCGAAATGAATTTGTAAAGAATTGGATGGATACTCATTAGTTTCCATCAATGGATTAAATATTCAGTCTAGTTAAGCATTCAGGGTTTATGCTCTTGTTTGGTTGAATGTGGGAAGTATAATTCCCAAGAATTTAATTCATGTGAAATAATTTACATGAAGTTGCAAATCATAGGAATTTAAAAAACATGTTTGGTTAAAAATCTATTTCCAAGGAAATTATATGGGAAGAAAATCTTACCCACTCCCCCCTCAGTAATTATATTACTTTGAAATGTATAAATTGAGAAATCCATGAAAGTTAAAAATCATGAGTTTTTCAATAACTAATATTCAACCAAACCAAACACATGTATTTTATTAACTTCCTGGGATTTTCCAACTTCATGTGAATTTGTTTAATAACCAAACACGCTTTGAATTTAAATGTTCTGACTTTGTTGTGATTGGAAAGTTTATGCTAAACCTCTTTTCTGTAAAAGAAAAGAGAAAAAAAATAAAATAAGTCGGTGAGGCCTACCATGTCAGAACGAGATGGTTTTTTGTATTATAAACAAGGTTTTTTGTGAATATAGGTTATTGAAACATAAGAGGTATTTGTAGGCCTAACTTCTGGGAGGAAGTTGGGTTCATAAGAAAGGTTAATAAACTTAATTTTCTTTGCCTAGAAGAAACTAAAACTAACTCTGACCCCGTCATTTCGATTATTCGAAAAGCTGGATTCCATAAAGTTATTTCATCTCCTTCTATTGGTACTAAAGGTGGGATTTGGTTACTTATTTCTGAAAATATTGAAACCCGAAAATGTGTTTTATTGCATCAATCTAATAATCTTATACTTATGCAATATAATTACTGACACCAGACTTTCTTAATGATATTTGTTTATGCCTCCTCTCGAGAAGACCAAAAATTCCTTTTCTGGAACTCAATCTCTGAAACCATTTATCATTTCCAATTACCTTTTCTTTTAATTGGTGATCTTAATGAAATTTCCTCTCCTAATGATAAACTTGTAGGTTCTACTCCTTTATTAAGTCGCTTTAATAGACTTTTAAACTTTACAAATGAGTTTGGACTTGTTGATTTAAAAACTACTGGCTTTCCTTTCAGTTGGAGAAAACGGTCTGTTCCTTTGGATAATATTTTCAAGAAATTAGATCGTGTGTTATGTCATCAAACCTTAACTACTTTATTTCCTTCTCTTGTAGTTCATCACCATCCTTTCACTACTTCTGATCATTGTCTTATTACCTTCTCCCTTAGATCTACAAATTCATTTCGGAAAATTCCTTTTCGTTTTGAAAATGCTTGGATGTCTGATTCTTCATTCATTCCATTAGTTTCTAAAGTATGGAGTTATCATATGTCAGGTTCCTTTATGTTTCGCCTGTCTATGAAGTTAAATCTTTTAAAGAAATATTCAAAGGTATGGGCTAAACATCATACAAATAATAATTTTGAACAATTAAAAATCTCAGAAAACCAGCTCCAAAACCTCCAATCAGATTTATTACTTGATCCCCTTAATCCTACCATTATTTTGCGCCTTCAATGACATTTAAATAAATATAACGCTCTGCTGGATTTCCAGCATAACTTTTGGAAGCAACATGCCAAGGTGACTCATTTACAAAATGTAGATAGAAATACCAAATATTTTCAATCAATCACTAAAATTTGTTCTTATGAACAGAGAATTATTTCTATCCAAACACGTGAGGGTGTTGTTAATTTTTATCATTGTTTGATTTCGCAGAACATCACTGATGAACTTAGTCATAGATTTTTGATTAACCCTTCCTGTTATATTCTTCCGGCTGCTCTTGATATCATTTCAAATTTAATATCTACAACTATTAATCTTATGCTCATTAAATCTCCTTCGGCTGCAGAAATCAAGTTTGCAACTTTTGATCTTGCTCCGAATAAAACTCCGGGTTCGGATGGCTTCCCAGCAGATTTCTTCCAAAATTTTTGGAATATTGTGGGTAATTCTGTAATTTTAGCGGTACAGGCTTTTTTCCATTCTGGACATATGCTTCGTTCTGTTAATAAATCCTTTGTTACCCTTATTCCTAAAATAGATGCTCCTTTAACTATTAACCATTTTCGTCCCATTAGCCTTTGTAACACCATTTATAAAATTATTACAAAAGTTTTAGCCATCCGTTTGGGAACGCTCCTTCCTTCTCTTATCCATCCGCTTCAGGGGACGTTTGTGAAAAGAAGACTTATCCAGGATAACATCTTTATAGCACATGAAATTTTTCACTCTTTTCATAGAAAGAAAAAAGGGGAAAAAGGATGGATGACCATTAAATTAGATATGAAAAAGGCTTATGATAAACTTGATTGGAACTTTATTAAATTAATTCTTTTAAAATTTGGCTTCCATTCTAAATGGGTTACTCTCATTATGACTTGCATTTCTACTTCCTCTTCTTCTGTCCTTGTTAATAATGAACCTTGGGTTGAGTTCTCGCCTCAGTGCGGCATTAGACAGGGGGATCCAATTGCACCTTTTATTTTTATCATTGCTATGGAATATCTTGCACGTACACTTCAATTTCAGTCTACTCTTGACTCTAAGTTTGTTGGTATACAATTAGTTAAGAATGGTACGTGTTTACCCTTTCTTAGTTTTGCTGATGATACTCTAATTTTTGCAAATGCTTCTCATGAAAACATTAATTATATTAAAAGCTTTTTGGATAATTTTTCGAGAATTTCGGGCCTTTCGATTAATTAACATAAGAGTAGTTTTCAGGTTTCGTAAAACATCCCTAGAACTTCGGCTCTTTCTCTTGCTTCCGTGTTAAATATTCAGATTACTACGTCTATGGAAAAATATCTGGGAATTCCGATCCTTAAAAGGAGGGTACAAAATTCTGTTTTTTTAGAATATAGTACTAAACTTAAAAGACAATTATCTCAATGGAAAGTGAATTCTATTTCTCAAGCTGGAAGGACTGTCCTTATTCAGTCTAATTTGCTTGGCCAAGTTAACTATCTAATGCAAAGCTTCCTTCTTCCTAAGGGAATCTTGAGTGATATTGATAAAGTAAATAAATCTTTTTTTGGAACAAATTTAAGCCAAATCACCATCCTCTTATTAGCTGGGATAAGGTGTGTTCTCCTAAAGAGTCTGGGGGAATGGGCCTTCGTTCTGCTGAGAAAAATAATTTGTCTCGTCAAATGAAACTTCTTTGGAAAATTCTGTCCTCTCCCCATAATTATTGGGTTCGATTCATTTCGGAAAAATATCTTGGATCTGCTTCGCTTTTTCAATATCAGAAGAAAAATTGTTCTTGGCAATTTGGAAGACTAATGAATCTCATGGATAAATTTTCGAAAGGTATTCTGTGGAGTATTGGAAATGGCCAGTCTGTTAATTTATGGACAGACCCTTGGATTCCAAATATTGATTTATTTCCTTAGTTTGATAATATTAATATTAAGTTAAAAGTCTCTTCTTTTATAACATATTATCATTCTTGGGATTATGATAAATTACATTTAATTCTGCCGGATTTTTTAGTTGATTTAATTTCAGATATTAGAATTCCCATTTCTCCTTCTTTGGATAGATTAGTTTGGCTTCCTTCTTCTAATGGAGATTTTTCTATCCACTCAACATCTTCTATGCTTAACTCTTCCCATTCTGAGTTTTGTTTTGACTTTTCTTGGATTTGGAAATCTTCTCTTCCACCTAAAATTAAAAATTTCTTTTGGAAAGCTTGTGCAGATTGTCTCCCAACTACTGATCGTCTGAATAGGCATTTTAATTGTGTGTTTAGTACTTGCTCCTTATGTGACTCTGAAGATAAAAGTCTGAATCATTTATTTTTTAAGTGTCCTTTTAGCCTTAAAATGATCTCGAAAATAGAGGCTTTGCTTAATGTCACCTTCTATATTTCAAATTCTGATAATTTCTCTGACAATTTGTTGTCTACCTTAAAAGCATGCTTCCTCCTTGTGATTTGGCTTTTTCACAACATCTCCAATGGGTTCTTCACAGGGTCCTCCCGCTCGTAAAGACAAATCTCGTCCTAAATGGATAAATAATTGTGTTTGGAAGAAACCCCCTTTTAACTCTTTAAAAATAAATTTTGATGCTTCTAAACGTTTGAATAATTCCACTTATACAGGTTTCTTAATCCGTGATCATAATAGTAAAATCATGTCCTTTGACAGAAAACACATTTGTTTTGTTTCTGTTCTGCAGGCTGAGGCCCTTGCATTGCTTGATGGTCTTAAAAGTGCGGTCTTGTTAAAGCCGTCTCGTCTTATTATTGAGGGCGATAACTTGATGCTTATTAATTCTTTGAAAAACATTTGGAAAGTTCCTTGGGAAATACAAATTATTGTAAATGATATCTGTCATTTTGCTGCTTTTATTCCTTGTGTGGTGTTTTTTCATTGTTTTAGGGAGTGTAATTCAGCGGTAGATTTCATCACCAGAAGGTGTTTAGTTTTTTCGAATCTTAGTTTTGCTATTTCTCATTTTTTTCGAGATCGTTGTTTGATCCTTTGGATTCTTCTAGTTTCAATGTGTGGGTCCAGACTCATCCTCTATTATTTGACTTTCTAAAGATTATCCGTTGTGATGATTTAGGGTGTCCTTGTAATGTACGAGCATCCTAGTGTTGGCTTTGTAATGAGCTAGTAGCCCATTTCTTAAAAAAAAAAAAGTGAATTTCCTATACTAAAAGTATTCGATATTAAAAAATCCGTAGCGTGACAAGTTCGGTTTCTTTACTTGCGTGTCAAGTATTATTTACTTGTGGCAAGTTTTATTTACTTGCGAGACAAGTATTTTATACTTGAGGAGCAAGTTTTTCTGTCTACTTGCGTTGCAAGTAAAACGTTTAAGTTTTACTTGTGAAGTAAGTCTGACTTCTTTTCTTACAGGTTAGCTCGAGACTTATTTTACGTACTATTTTTCCGAGGAGTTAGATCTGAGTTTGGCATTGGACCGAGTTTTATTTGGTCAGGTCGCTTGGTGCTCTGAGGTTTCTGAAGATCCTTCATCTCGGTGGGGGGAACGTCAGTTGTCCATTTCGCACGTCCATGAGGGGTCGACCTGCTACCTACGTCGCTATCTTAGCGTTATACTCACCCCGATCTCAAACTCCTATTAGTTCTTATTTTTCGGAGATTTGTACTTTTCATAGCTATTCCTGCTTGCTTTTGACTCATTTAGCCGTTCACGGCTGCCGTTCTCCTACGGCCTCTCGGATTACCAAGCCTGTTTGGTATTCCGAATTCTTACCTTATCAAAAAAAAAAAAAAAAAAAAAAATCCGTTGCTCGGGAATCCGATGTCTCTTCACTTATTACTGCGTGCAGTCAAAGGGGAGAGAAGACCCAGCCAAAAACAAATAGCCACGTTAGTGGAACTCAAACACCGCTCTCTATTCTTTAAGGATTCCGGCAATCAACATGGGCAGCAAACCAGGCGTTCGAAGTTCCAGATCCAATGGTTTGTTTGCATTTCTCCATTTTTGCATGATGCCTTTTTGTTTTTTGTTTTAATAATTATTGAGCTGCCGCTACAACTCGCTCTGATTTGGAAAGATTTGGTGTCCTGTGATTATGCAAGGTAAAAATGGGTCACCTGCGTCTGCTGCTACTAAGAACCTTTGGTTAGCGGATAATCCGAGCAAGAGATGGGCTGAACTCTTCTTCCTGCTCTACACACCATTTTGGCTAACTCTCAGCCTCGGGATTGTCGTACCTTTTAAATTGTACGAGGTTCGTCAATGTGCTTGTTTTCTCTTCTTTGTTTTTTTTTTTGCCCTTCCGGATTTTAGATGATTTGAGTGAATTTGGGAAGAGTTCCATTGCTGAGAGAATTTGAATTGGAAATTGAATAGAGAGGGCTACCCCTTTACTTTTCTTTTTATTCAATCAAACCTTTTCAGATAAATGAGATTGGCTTGTGCTTATGTGAATGGTGATGGATCAGATTCCCTTGTGCTAGTAGGGTCCTCTGGATGGATAATGGTGATGATTTAGATTGGCTTGTGCTTATGTGAATGGTGATGGATCAGATAATGCAATCCAGATCTCCATGATGGATCTAATGCATTCAAGTGTTCATTTGGTGCAAACTTCATATACCTTTAAAGGAGCATATAAGTGGCACAAACAAGTACTCGTTTGTTTGTGTTGAAAATTTAGCTGGAAGCTCCTTATTATGTATAATGACTTTAGGCCAAACGAGTAAGCTGAGAATGATTTGATAAATATCTGTTGTTCCTGTACATTAAAGTTGGGATGATCAAAATATATTAGGCATTTCTGCATGGATGTTTCTTGGGCATGCCATGGGGTCATTGATGTTTAAACCCTATTTTTTGCGAGGCTTTTGAGGTTGCATCCTGTTCTTTGTTTGGTTGGTCTGTCATTATGTAAATGTGAGAATGACTAAATGCCTTGTCTGATAATGTACAGAACTTCAAGGAGCTTGAATACCTGTTATTGGGACTGATTTCTGCTGTACCATCATTCTTGATACCACTTCTGTTTGTGGGGAAGGTAATATGCTACTGTCTAGCTATTTGCAACCTCAAAATGTTGGACACATGTAGTCTTGTATTTTTTTTTCGGTCAGAACACATGTAGCCTTGTTTCGAGATAATGCTTTGCTAATATTTATTATCTGGTTGACGAAGTGGTAGTTTTTGTTACTTCATTTTACTTAAATTTTTAGAAAAGGCTTGTAAAGACTTTATTTCCCAGTAGAGACTGGGGGGAAGTTGGAATTGAGCAAGTGTATAGAGGAAGCCAATTATATATGCAAATAATTTGAGTTTTGGTATATCCAAAGTTAAGAAAGAGTTGGATAGCTGTCCTAGTGAGGCTAAACAATTGTTATAAAGGACTTCCTTGGTGTAAAAGGAAGTGAGTGGTGAATATGTCTTTAAATGAATAAAATCAGATCCCCGAGGTCTCCATTTTGGCCCCTTTTTTTATAGTTGGTGAATTGGCATTTTGCAGGCTGATAAGGGCACTCCCTTCAAGGATCGATATTGGGTCAAGGTAATTTCTCTCTTCATGACAAAAGCATGTAGGCTATGATATATGGATTCCTATAGCTAGTGGGTTCATATTGACTTGAAATTTTTGGTTATCTTGTGGTTGGAAGAAGAAATGAAAATTTAAGTATTTCAGACATTGGTCTGACTTTGTGAAAGTTCAGGGAAGAAACTTTTCTGTTTCTTATATATATCCTGCATGAAATTTACAAGACCCATAACTAATATAATATTTAACTACTAGACTAGTTTTGTGATATAGTCATACTATATAGGCTAATGGATTTGAATCTTTCATGTCTACTATTATAGCCTTCTAATTTTCCATTGTGGCAGGCGAGTGTGTGGATAGTGCTATTCAGCTATGTCGGTAATTACTTTTGGACCCATTACTTCTTCAAAGTATTGGGAGCGTCATACACTTTCCCATCATATAGGATGAATGATGTAAGCAGCTAAATCTGATAAATTATTAGGGTACCTATTTTGTCAGATAGGATTTCAGTTTGTAATTTACTTCCTTGTTTAATCATTGTAGGTACCACACACGACATTCCTTCTTACCCATGTTGTCTTCCTGTTTTACCATGTTTCTTCAAACATGACCCTCCGGAGGCTGAGACATTCCGTTTCTCACCTTCCGGTAAAGCTTCAGTGGCTTATGGAAGGTGCTTGGGTATTGGCGCTTTCTTACTTCATTGCATGGTTGGAGACCATTGCAATTTCAAATGTAAGTACTTCCACTCCTGAAGTTGCATTATAACACGCAATCCAAACAAACCCTTAATCTCTTGTAAAGTTTGCTTGTTACTTTTAATGACTTGGACACTTCTTCTCTTCCTAGGATGTTTCAAAAAGAAAGTTAATTTCGTAATCACCACTTTGGCCATACTTACTTAGATTCCATTTTGGTGCTATTGGATGATTTGCTTTGAGCCTAAACTTGAAAGATTTCAGTACCTTGAACATATTGTATATAAAATCTGTAATGATGATTCTAGTTAATATATTTGCCTAGTACAATGTCTTTCTGTTGTTTGAAATCTTCCTCTAGAAATTGCCTAGAGAATATCATGAAATTTAGTTATAAAAATATTGGATTAATTATAATATAAACGCATTTTCTTCATTTTATTGCACTGCAAATTTATGATTCCAATGCCCGTGATCTAATCTACAAGTGACTAATAACTTTTGCTGAGAAGTGACAAGGCTGGAACATTGGAATTGATTGACTGACGCGTCTCTCTTGCTTCTTGTTTCCTACGTGCAGTTTCCATATTACGAATTTGTGGACCGAGATGCCATGTACAAAGTTGGATCCTTATTCTATGCAATTTACTTCTTAGTCAGCTTCCCAATGTTCAAGAGGTAGGTAGATCTAATAGATCAAAACATCATTTACATGCTTTAATATTGCCAAGTGTTTTTTTATCACAAGAAGAAATGGAAACTGTTCTGTATAAAGTATGGCATCTATTCTTAAAACAAGCAAGAGTATTGGAAAACCATTTCCATATGAGATTCTCTGTTTTAACTGATTCAACTGCTATTTTAATCATCCATCCTCTCATTAGTGGAACAGAAATGAACGCTCTTCCTTTTGCAGGATTGATGAGAATCAAATGGACAAGTGGGACCTACCAAGGGTGGCAGTTGATGCATTAGGAGCAGCCATGCTTGTCACCATCATCCTTGATCTGTGGCGAATTTTCTTGGGCCCCATTGTTCCCTTGCCAGAATCAAAGCAGTGTCTTCAATCTGGATTACCATGGTTTTCCGGACACTCAAACACAACATGAGCAGCAAAAAACTGATCTTTTTGTAACACTAAATTCATAAATCTGTTGTTTCAGAGTCCATTTTTTCCTCTGTGGAACTGATTCTTTTTTGGCTCAGAAGAATTGACAAACAGTAGTCTCTTTTCTGTGTTTCGGATTTTGCAATTGCAGTTAAGGAGCCATTTGGGAAGAAAATCTAAGTGCTTTTCCTATTACAATTGCAGTTAAGGAGCCACTTGTTTCACTTTCTACCCAAAATCCCTTTCTACCCCAAAACTACTTTTAATACTCTTGAAATCCATGCAATTTTCTCTACTTTTTACATTTTTCAAATCACTAAAAATCATTTTTCACCCAAAAACTCCTTTACACTCACAAGTGAAACAAGGCAAGACCTTTCGATTTTGCAGTCAATGGTATTATTATTTGTCAAGATACGTCTTGTCAAAATCTAAGTATTTTGCAATGCTGTTAAGTAGCTATTTGGGAAGGAAATCTAAGAGCATAATTATCGGTTGCTAATTGCTATAGATGATTGGGGTGATTGGGAAGAATGGGAGATGCGATGCTTCGTTTGTAAAGTGGAGATGCGGTGGTGCTCGCTGTTTTTTTTTTTTTGATAAGAACTCCAAACTATATTACTGAATAACCAAATCGTTTGACAACACAGAATAAAATTCAGAAGCGAAAGAAACATTGCTAGTAGCTAAAAACGAAGATTGAGGGAGCCAACGGCTTAACCAGTGAGCAACACCGTTCGCCTTTCTCTTCGCAAAGTTCCACCGACAACACATAAAGGTATAGCTCGATTCAATAATCAGCGCCAACAGAGATCCCAGTATAGTTCTTGGCAGAGTACCTCCATTGAGTTTCTGTATTAGCAAAAAACAATAAGATTCAACGATAATTTGAGAGCAATTTAGTGATTCAGCAACTTGTAATCCCCAGCGTACAGCCTCTGCCTCTTGCCATTTCTACTTCAGTCCCATTCTGAATCCTCCTCGACCTAGCAAAAACAACTTGACCCTCTGCATTCCTGCCAATGATACCAATCCCACATTCTCTACCCTTGACTGAAGCGTCGCAATTTATTTTTATCCAAGTCACGATCCGGACACCTCCAACCTGCTTCCTCTTCAGTATTCCTGCAACTCAGTGAACTGTAGCATGTTTCCATGACCACCGCTGCTTCTTGAAGGCTTGTTTCAACAGTAAGCCCTGCATCAGTTTGAATACCTTCAAAAATACGGAGGTTGCGCGCTTGCCATAATTTCCACATAATATAAGCCCACAAGTTTTGATCCTTTTTAGTGAGCATCAGCCTTATGTTGTCAGCCCAGTCCAACACCGAATTCTGTCCCACACCAAGTGATCTAAATTCAGCAAAGTGTGACCAAACTTGATGTGGAACCTCACACCCCAAGAAACAATGCATCTCATTCTCCACTGAACCACACTTCTCACAAAAAGGGTCCTGTGTGATTTTACGCTTCATAAGATTGTACTTGCAAGGAAGAACTTGGCGACATGCTCTCTGTTAGAAAAGCTGGAGGCTTTGATTTTGATGGTTCCAAACGTCTGTCACGTGAACGACCTCGAGTCTTTGCAAAGAGTCGCCAACGTCAGTTAGGTCGTTGACGTGTGTTGAAGGCAGATCTCGGAGATCTTGAAGACGCGTGAGATCTTGACAGTTTGGATAATATATTCTTGTTTTAGGAAAGATCTCATGTATATTGTATTGTAATCCGATTGTTGCCTTTATCCAAAGCCGATTTTATTGTAATCCTTTTATATGCTTAGGATGTTTTTGTAAAGATAATGGAAATAATATCTTGCCATAACCGAATTGGAAGATATTATTCTCTCTTATCTGACCTAGTTTGTGTGTATTTAATCTAAGGTTTTAGGGTAGATAGAGCACGAACTCATAGTCCATTTTGTGCTAAGAAAGAAACGAGAGTTCGAGAGAAAGACGTAGACTTTTATTAGATTGAGTGCGGGTTGTAGTTATTCAGTTCACAACGAGTTCTAGAGTGCTTGGGAAGTAGGTCTAGATCCAGGGTGTTCGTGTAACTAATCCAAAAGATCAATAAAGCAAGTTACGACTTTTAATCCTTCCAAGCGAGAACTTGGAAGGGAGTGGTTTTTACACTTGGTTGATTGAGTTGATCAAACAAGTGTTTCCACTATAAAAAACTTCGTGTTCAAGTAAGTCTTTCTTGTAGTTCATTTCCGCTGCATTTACTTAAGAGGTTGACGACTTAGTTGAGGTTGACAACCTAGATGTACTAACGATTCTACAATTGGTATTAGAGCAAGACTCTAGATCTCTTTTAATACTCATAATTCACAAGAAAGATGACTTCAACAAACACTGCAATCAATGATTCATTATGGAAGCCACTAGTGCTCAAGGCTGGTGAGTACGATTGGTGGGTCGAGCAAATGGAGACTCACATCTGCTCGCTTGATGGACAACTCTGGAAGGTCATAGAGATGGGTCCTGAAACTTTTCTCATTGCTGATGGAAAGGAAGAAAAGAAGAAGGAGGACTATAATGATGTTGACTACAAGAAGTTAGAGAAGAATGCTCGTGCTAAGAAGGTTCTTCACCATGCTCTAACTCCTGGAGACTTAAAGAAGGTTGTCCAGTACAAGACGGCTAAGCAAATCCGGGATGCTCTCAAAAGGATCCACCAAGGTAATGATGATGTGAAGAAGGATCACATCATTGCTTTAGAAAGGGAGTATGAAGGAGTGAGTCAAGAAAAGAATGAATCCTTGGGTGACTTTCACTCAAGATTTCAAGATGTGGTTAGCCAACTTGAGTCTCTTAGTGAAAAACTTCCTCAATGGAAGCAGGTTAACAAGTTGATCCAAGGACTCAATGCAAAATGGAATGAAGCTGCTGCTGCGATGTTAACCAACAGTGAGACTAAAACACTCACCTAGGAAGATGTCATAGGAAAGTTGACTATGTATGGAGGAATTAAGCAAAGACGAGATGATCGCCTTGAAATTGACAAGGTTAATAACATTTCCTTGAAAATTGAAAGGGCATTCGATCTTGCACAAGGTGATGATGATCAAGTTGATGGTGACGAAGAAGTTGCATTCATCTCAAGAGCCATGAAAAGGCTTTGGAATCGCAACAGTAAAACTCCATCTAAAGGAATCGAACCTGTCAGAGACATGAAGGACGTGATATGATATCATTGTTCGAGAAAAGGACACTTTGCAAGAAACTGTGTCAGGAGAAAGTCGGAAGGTGACAAGAATGCTCTGCTAGCTACTTGGGACGATTCCGATGCTGAAGATGAGGCAAGTCAACAAGAAGACGTGTGTCTCATGGATATAGATGCTCCAATAGAGGTATATGATTCTGAACTCTTGTTTATGCTATCCATAAAACTAAAGAACAGTTGCATGCTATCATTGAGAAGTTGGGAACTGAGGTTACCCAACTCAGTGAGAAACTTGAAGAAAAAGAAGATAGTATCTCTAACTTAATGGATGATAATCATGGTTGGTCTCTCAAATGTGCTAAGTTAGAGAAAAAAATCTTTAATTTCTGAGTCAATTGCTTGCAAAAACTGTGATAATCTTAAAACTGAAGTGGATGGCTTAGAAAAGAAAGTCACAAACCTTGAAGGAGAAAATCCCATGCTTAAGCTTGGTAATGCTAAGTTAGTCAATGACCTTGAAAAAGAAAAGAAAATTAATGAGTCTAATAAAAAGAAATGGATAGAGGAGTTTGTAGCTAAGAAAACTGCTGAAGAGTATGGAAAAACTTTTGTAACTTCAAGACCTGGACTTGGATATTCCTATGTGCCTAAAGACTTGAAAACCTTGTGTCCACCTGAGCCTAAAGGTAAAACACCTATGCGCGACAATAATGCAAGTTATTCCACATCAGATGTGGGGAACCCAGGCAAAGGTAAACGACCTTGGTTTTTAGGCCAGAAAGCACACAAAATCTGGATGAAACAAGTCGAGAACTTGAAACCATCAAAAATCGATTTTCATGCTCGTATTAGTAACAAACCAATCTATCCTGGGTATAGCAAGTATGTCGGTCTTAAGTCTCATAAAACTTGCTGATATTGTGGAAAAGAAGGTCATCTTCAACATGAGTGCAAGAAAAAGATAAAGGATATCAAATCTTATGGATTTTGGGAAGCTCATGAGCGTGAGCCAACCATAGATCCTGAGAGAGTTTATAATGAAAAATGATCTGCAAATCATTACGTTGCCCAACCCAGAAGAGTTGTTAAATAACTCTGGGTTCGTAAAAACTAACTTTTACCTTGCAGAATGAAGTGAGAGAAAGCGGTCCCTGATTCTTCAACAGTGCATGTTCAACCCATATGACGGGAAGCTTTGACTCATTTATCTCACTTCATAAACAAGAAGGTAGCAACATCCCCTTCGGTAACAACAATAAGGATCAAGTATTGGGTATTGGAAAGGTAAGAATTTCTAAGAACTTCTGTGTTAACAACGTAAGCTATGTCAAGGGTCTTAGATATAATCTGTTAAGTGTTTCCCAACTTTGTGCTAACAATATGTATCAAGTTTTCTTTGACTCTCTTGGATGTCATGTAATTGATGTTAGCTTAGGAAAGACTCTTCTGAAGGGAATCTGTAAAACAATCATTATAAAGTTGTTCTCTGGCTCTTACCTGAAGAAAAGTTGTGTTTTCAAGTAATCAAAGACGTTGCCAATTTATGGCATAATAGATTTGGCCATGCAAGTTTACAACTTATCCGCAAACTTCACAATCAGGAACTGGTACGTGGATTACCTAAGATTGACCAAACCAAACATGAAGTGTGTGAAGCTTGTGTGAAAGGAAAACATGTCAAATCCTCTTTTCAATCGAAAAGAGAGGTATGTACTTCTAATCCCTTAGAGTTAATTCATATGGATCTTTTTGGGACAATGCGTCTGAGGAGTTGAGGAGGTAATAGATATGTTTATGTTATTATTGATGACTTTTCACGTTATACTTGGGTATTTTTCTTGTTTTCTAAAGACCAGGTTTTTGAAGAATTTAGTCCATGTGTTAAGCTTACGGAGAAGGTGCTTGATGTACCTTTGATATCTATTCGATCCGATCATGGCATTGAATTTGAAAATTCTCAGTTCCTGGATTTCTGCAATGAAAATGGTGTAGAACATAACTATTCAGCCCCAAGATCCCCTCAACAGAATGAAGTTGTTGAGAGAAAGAATCAAACTTTGGAGGACATGTCAAGAACGTTGTTAATCTCGAGTGGACTTCCAAGGAATTTCTGGGGAGAAGCTATCAATGCCGCATGTTATGTACTAAACATAGCTATGGTGCGACCCCTTCTTGGGAAAACACCATATGAGCTTTTAAGAGGAAGAAAGCCCAACGTTGCCCACCTGCGTACATTTGGGTGTAAGTGTTTCGTACATAATAATGGCAAAGATAATCTTGGCAAGATGGATGCTAGGAGTGATGAAGGGACCTTCGTAGGCTATTCTCAGCATAGCAAAGCCAACAAGGTGTTTAACAAAAGAACAAACAAAGTTGAAGAAAGTGTTCATGTTGTGTTTGATGAGAGTATCATGGGAGGCAACTTTATTGTTGATGAGGAGGAAGGAGATCTAGGTTTTCATCTGTGTGAGGAGCCATAAGTTCGTATTGAGAAAATTGATCAAGTCCAACAGGTTGTTAACCCGGCTTAGGTGAACAACGTAAATGATCTTGACATGCCTGCTCTAGAAGATACTGCCAATGTTGATGAATTTGATGATGATGAGTCTGATCCAAGCGAAGAAGTTGCAGAGGCTGAAGATTCTAAAATTAATCAAAGTCACGACAGCGGGGTAGTTGACCTCACTCAGCTTCAGTTAAACTATCAACAAAAAGATGCTTATCCAGTGACCAACATCATCTCAGATTACTCCAAAGGCGTTGAGACACGTTCTTCACTTCAGAATTTCTGTGCTTTCAACGCTTTTCTCTCTATCTTGGAACCCAAAAATGTGGATCAAGTTCTAAAGGATCCAGATTGGATATGTGCTATGCAAGAAGAACTTCATCAATTGAGAGAAACAAGGTTTGGCACCTAGTTCCACGACCCAAAGATAGAATTGTGATTGGAACACGTTGGGTTTTCAGAAATAAGCTTGATGATTCTGGAAACATTGTGAGAAACAAAGCAAGACTTGTGGTTAAGGGATATAACCAACAAGAAGGGATAGATTATGATGAGACTTTTGCTCCTGTAGAACGTCTTGAGGCAATTCGTCTCTTGATAGCTTATTCAGCTCACCATTGCTTCAAGCTTCAACAAATGGATGTTAAAGCAACCTTTCTGAATGGGTTTCTTAAGGAAGAAGTGTTCGTAGAACAAACCCTAGGCTTCGAGGACGTCACTCACCCTGATCATGTTTTTAAACTCGACAAAGCTCTATATGGTTTGAAGCAAGCACCTCGAGCTTGGTATGATAGGCTTTCTCAGTTCTTGCTCCAACATGGATATGTTAGAGGACAGGTGGATAAGACACTCTTTCTTCTCAAAGAAGGAAAGCACACTCTGGTTGTGCAAGTCTACGTGGACGACATCATCTTTGACTCCACTGATGAAAAATTGTGAAGAGGTTCGCTAACCTCATGGCCAGTGAGTTTGAAATGAGTATGGTTGTTGAACTTGAGTTTTTCCTAGGACTTCAGGTTACTCAAGATATTGAAGGAACAAGAGTGCATCAACAAAAGTATCTTAGAGAGTGTGTTAAGAAATTTGGGTTGGACAAATCAAAATCCTTTAACACACCTATATCTCCCATCACTTCTCTAGGAAAAGATGAGAATGAGAAGAAGGTTGACTACACTGTATCGAGGTATCATAGGTTCTCTATTCTACCTCACAGCAAGCAGACCAGACATCATGTTCAGCGTATGCTTATGTGCCAGATTTCAGTCTGATCCAAGAGAATCACATCTCAAGGCTGTCAAGAGGATTCTGATGTATCTCAATGGGTCCGATGACCTATGTTTATGGTACCCAACCTCATGTGATTTTGATCTAGTCGGGTACACGGACGTTGATTTTGCTTGGAACAAAGTTGATCGTAAGGGCACTTCAGGAATGGCTCAATTTCTTGGACCATGTCTCGTGTCATGGGGGTCCAAAAAGAAAAATTCAGTTGCTCTCTCTACGGCAGAAGCTGAGTACATCGCTGCTGCCGCGTGCTGCACCCAACTTCTTTGGCTTAAACAACAACTTCATGACTTTGGCCTAAAGTATGATGGCATACCTATTCTTTATGACAACACAAGTGCCATCAACATCTCAAAGAACCCGGTACAACACTCACGAATCAAGCACATAGAGATTCGACATCACTTTCTTCGTGATTGTGTCGAGTAATGGTTGGTGACCATGGATTTCTGCCGAACAGGTGAAAAACGTGCTGACATATTCACTAAAACTCTCAATCGCGAACCCTTTTGTACAGTTCCGCATGGAGCTAGGTATGATTTCCCTAAAATAATCTATTTCCCATTTTTTTCCCTCAATGATTGACTAGATTAGATGATCTATTTATGATTCAAAAGTTTTATGATCTTGAGGTGTTAAATTTGAATGTTTCCATGTTACATACTCATGAACCATGCACATCATTATGTCTTCACTCTTTGCTTCTTGAGTTATGCATTAATTACATGTTGAAACCTTTCTTTGAGCCCAAAAGAGTCCAAACCTAATGTTCCTAACCCTCATTACAAGCTCATATGATGGTTGACTCTACAGCCTGCCCTAGCCTATCGTGTTAGAGAGTCTCTATGAGCCTATTTCTATTTGTTTTGATATAAACGGAGACTTATCTACTTGATTGACAAATGCACATAAATTATTTCCCCTGGTTCTCTTTAGCACCCCTGTGCAAAACCCCAAAGAACCAGACGTATTCTCTTTTCAATGGATGTTGGCAACTTGAGTGAGGTTAGTGACTATGCACTATATGAGGAATGTCAATTGTCTGGAATTTTTGTTGGTTAAGTGGTTGACGTAGAACAGGTTGAGAACGTCAGTTTGAAAGTAAGACAAGAATCACCTTTCTCCAACGGTATCTTTTCAAAAATCTGGAAATCTTTTTGTCAAAGAAGAAATTGCTAGACAACTATTTGAGTCTGAAAAGTCCGATGAGGATGATGTGGTGATAACTAAGGAATCTAGAAAACCTAAGACTAGGGAGTCTAGTGCTAAGGTTACTAGAAAGAGAGGAAGGGAGGTATCTCCGACGCCGGTTGGATCTGAAGGTGGAGACTCTGTTGTCTCCAAGAAAACTGTTAAGTTGAAAAAGAGTAAGAAGATGCCCACTCGGTCAAGTGGATGACTCGCTGCCAGTGGAAAACCCAAAAAGGGCAGTAGAGAAATCAAAAGTGATGGAGGTAATATGGCTGAGCGTGAATTCGTTAAGGAACTCATCATGGACGATGAGTTCATCATTTCGACAGGATTAAAAGGTTTTTCTTAGTTGCTTTCTGTTCAAGGCTGGGATAAATTGTTTCATGAGGAAGAGTAGTTCAACCCTGGGTTGGTCAGAGAATTCTACAAGTCGTTGACTGTAGAGGATAGGGAAAAGACGACCATGGGTCATTAAGAGCTTAATGGAGAATAGTTTACACTGTCGATCATGGAGTTAGCTACTCTTCTGAAAGTGCTGCACAAGGGATTTGCTGAATATCATAGATGTGCATGGCCTGAGGAAGTCGATTCTGCTGAGTTGCTCAAAAAGGTCACACAGGTCGATGACGTTGATGGTGGTTCCTTTACCACCAACTTAATGTGTGCCGAGAGGAGGGTTCTTTTTACTTGGGTGATCAGTAACTTGATTCCCCGAGAGTAAAAGAGGAGCACTGCTATGATCCAAGACATTCTTGTCATGGATAAAATTCTCAACAAGGAACCTGTCAACTTTGCTAGATTGATGCTTCTCCATATGGAATCCATCAAGGATTGTGCTCGGCATGCTCTCCCCTACTGCTCTATCATCAAGAAGGTGCTCTAATATCATGAGGTCTATGAGGATGATGAAGAGGTAGAACACGTCCGTCACTTGAACTCTGACATCATTCGCAAAATGGGCTATAAATTGGTGAATGATCAATGGATGTCAAGGGATGCAGGCAAGGATGTGGTTTCCGATGCTGAGATGGAAGATGCTGAGTTGGGTGTCCATGCTATGGGAAGGGAAGGTGAGCAACTTGGTGCTATTATGAAGCTGTTAGTTGATCTCTAACATCAAAACTAGGATTTGCTTGAGAAAGTTGGCCAACTCCTGCGTGATCAATCTGCGCTGAAATCTGATGTTCATGACTTATCTATTGCGCTCGATGATCTGATCAAGTCAGTGACTTAACTTGAGTAGCCGACATCCAGTTCCCTTTATTTTCCCTTGCACATCTACTATCTCAAAAACATCTTTTCGGTTTCATCTATGTGTTTTTGCTTTCTCTGTGTTGCATGGTTAAGACTATTTTGTTTCTTTTGCTGTGGTTTGCGTATGTACGTTGGATAATTTTCTATTTACCCTTGTTTGATTATCTCTTTTTGCTTGATTATTTAGATTGATCTTTTTGATGATTCCAAAAGGGGGAAAAGGCTGGGGGTAGATCAAATAATGGAATTTTTATGCTGAATTACATCTGGGTTATCCAACTTAGGGGGAACTTTTGGCTAACTTGAATATTATTTCATATCCTTTTTGAGATTTTGGTATTTCTTTGATTATATAGGATAGAAGAGTTTTTCACCATCAAAAGGGGGAATTTGCTAGAAAAGCTGAAGGCTTTGATTTTGATGGTTCCAAACGTCTGTCACGTGAACGACCTTGAGTCTTTGAAAAGAGTCGCCAACGTCAATTAGGTCATTGACGTGTGTTGAAGGCAGATCTCGGAGATCTTGAAGACGCGTGAGATCTTGGCAGTTTGGATAGTATATTCTTGTTTTAGGAAAGATCTCATGTATATTGTATTGTAATCCGATTGTTGCCCTTATCCTAAGCCGATTTTATTGTAATCCTTTTATATGCTTAGGATGTTTTTGTAAAGATAATGGAAATAATATCTTGCCATAACCGAATTGGAAGATATTATTCTCTCTTATCTGACCTAGTTTGTGTTATTTAATCTAAGGTTTTAGGTTAGATAGAGCACGGACTCATACTCCATTTTGTGCTAAGAAAGAAACGAGAGTTCGAGAGAAAGACGTAGGGTTTTGTTAGATTGAGTGCGGGTTGTAGTTATTCAGTTCACAACGAGTTCTAGAGTGCTTGGGAAGTAGGTCTAGATCTAGGGTGTACGTGTAACTAATCCGAAAGATCAATAAAGCAAGCTACGACTTTTAATCCTTCCAAGCGAGAACTTGGAAGGGAGTGGTTTTTACACTTGGTTGATTGAGTTGATCAAACAAGTGTTTCCACTACAAAAAACTTCGTGTTCAACTAAGTCTTTCTTGTAGTTCATTTCCACTGCATTTACTTAAGAGGTTGACGACTTAGTTGAGGTCAACAACCTAGACGTACTAACGATCCTACACTCTCTAAATGAAAAATTTACCCCTTGGAATAATTTTCATGCTCCAAATCCACTTCCAAAGGCGTTGAACTGCACTATCATTTTCTTGTTCCCCCTGCCCAGCTAATCGACCTCGATGAGCAACAATTGAGTGATACGCTGATTTTACTGATAAATTACCATCAGTGGTATAATGCCAAACAAGCTGACCCTGAATTGTAATATCAACCAGATGAATATTCAAGACCGTCTCTACATTACACGGATGAAACCACCTCCTTACCTCATCCTCCTTCCATTCAACATTATTCCAATCAATCAATTCGTTTACAGTCATATCCTGTCTAGCCCCCTGCAGATTCCCCACTGGTTTGAATGTATCCGGTCTTGGAATCCATCTATCGTGCCAAACATTGATTGAGCTACCATTACCAACTTGCCAATAAGATCCTTCCTCGATCACCTTCTTTGCTTGAAATAGACTTCTCCAAGTATAACTAGGAACAAACCCCAGAGAAGAATCAAGGAAAGATGTTCGAGGGTAGTACCATGCTTTAAGTAGACGACCAATGAGAGAATCAGGCTCCTGGATTAGTCTCCAACCCTGCCGTGCAAGCATTGCCTGATTGAAAGCTTCCAAATCCCTGAAACCAAGACCACCTTTGATTTGGGCAAGCACATTCTCTTCCATGACATCCAATGGAGACTCTTCTTCTCACTATCATTTCCCCATATAAACCTACACATTAAAGTCTCAATGTCCTTGCATAGGCCAACTAGGAGCATAAAACAAGACATAGCAAAAGATGGAATGGCTTGTATCACTGATTTTAGTAACACCACCTTCCCTGCTCTTGATAAATTTGTACCTTTCCAGCTTTTCATTCTACCCCAGACTCTCTCTTTAATCTGATCGAAAATAATCCTCTTTGAACGCCCAATCATGGTTGGAAGTCCTAGATATCTCTCGTGCTTCTGCACCTCATCAACTTGTAGGATACCCTGAATTACATGTCGAAGACCTCCAGACACATTCTTGCTAAATGATAATTCTGATTTTGCTAGATTTACTTGTTGTCCTAAAGCTGCACCATATTCATGGAGGATTTTAACTATTTCATGCGCCTGTTGACAAGTTGCCCTAGCAAAAAGAATACTGCCATCGGCAAAGAACAAATGTGAGACCACTGGAGCCGACCTTGCAATCCGAATACCCTGAAGTCTTCCTTCTGCCTAACTTTCCTTAATCAAACTTGAGAAACCTTCAGCACAGATTAAGAAAAGATAAGGAGAGAGTGGATCACTTTGACGGAGTCCCCTTGATGGCAAGAAGATATGTGAAGGAGCTCCATCGATGAGAACCGGAAAAGAAACACTTCTCACACATTTCATCACCAAAGTAATCCAACCATCACAGAAACTCATCATTCCCATGCTTTGCTCCAAGAAATTCCACTCAACTCTGTCATAAGCTTTAGCCATATCCAGCTTCAGGGCCATGAAACCCTTCTTTCCTTTATCCTTCTTCTTCATATAATGAAACAGTTCAAAAGCCACCAAGATGTTATCAGTGATAAGTCTTCCAGAAACAAAAGCACTCTGGGACACCGAAATCACCTTCTGAAGAACCTGCTTTAGTTTGTTTGCAATAACTTTGGAAACAAGCTTATACAGTACATTACATAAACTGATAGGTCTCAAATCTTTCATTCTATAAGGATCAGGAATTTTTGGAATAAGAGAGATAAAAGTGTGATTAAAAAGATATAAGATACTCAGCTCCATGCAAAATATCAAGAACACAATTAGTAACATCATTCCCAACAATATGCCAGTATTTTTGGAAAAACATAGTTGACATACCATCAAGACTGGGGCTTCTGTAGGGTGCATAGAAGAAAGGGCAGAAAATACCTCTTCACCAATAAATGGACGTGTGAGCTCAAAGTTATCCTCTTCCGTCAATGAAGCCGGGAGTCCTTGAGGAGCCGCTTCAGTAAGTGTGCTATGATCGGTTTTAAACAACTTCTCAAAATAATTTACCGCCACTCTCTCCTTACTACCCCTATTTCTCCATTCAAAACCCTCATCATCCACCAATCTCCTTAGTCGGTTCTGTTTCCTTCTTTTATTTGCTTTGTTATGGAAAAAAGAAGTAATACGATCCCCCCATTTCAGATTGTTCTCCTTTGCCCTTTGGAACCATAACAACTCCTCTTTTGCCATTAAATCATTCTCCTCCCATTGCAGCTGCTTACGCTTGCTCACCAGTGCTCCATTAATCCCATTCTTATGAAGAGCCCTCAATTCTTCCCTTACATTTTTCAACTTTACCATAATGTTCCCAAACTCCCTCTTGTTCCAGTCTTTTAAATCCTGCATGCAGCGTTCAATCTTCCCCATTATACCACCCTGCACACCTCTCTCACTTGGATTCAACCATGCATTAGCAACCACTGATTGACAACCTTCATTTTCAGCCCATAATGCCTCAAACCGAGAGGGTCGTTTAACTCTGCATTCCTCCACCTCCTCCTATATGCACTTATACGATTCCAGCATAATAGGCAAATGATTCGGTCCCCCTCTCTCCATATGCCGTACTGATCCATTTGGAAACAAAGGACGCCACTCCTCATTATCATAACCAAAATCTAATCTTTCCTGAATAAAGTCGTCTCCCACCCGACCATTATCCCATGTAAAACGGATTCCCGAAAAAACAATTTCATCTAGCTTGCAATGTTGGAGAGCCTCCCTGAAAGCCAACATCTCATCCCATTCCGGCACAACACCACCGTTTTATCTTCCATCCACAACACATTATTAAAATCACCTAAACACACCCATGCATCATGTTGATCTTCATTCAGCTTCTTTAACAACTCCCATGTGAACTTATTTTCTGTTTTATTCGGCCAACCATATATGCATGACAACCTCCACCATTCCCCATTTCTCTCTAAAAAAATATCAGCATCTATATGGTGCCTCATAAAAGATTTCACAGCCAATTGCACCTCTTCATCCCACATTAAACAAAGTCCACCCAATCTACCAATACAATCCACAACAAAACAACCATGATATCCAAGTTTTAACCTAAGTTCCTCCATTTTACTACGGTCACTTTTGGTTTCCATAAAAACATTACCTTCGGGGCCTCTCTTCTCACTAAATTAGAGAGTCTTCCAATTGCTCGGGCCTTCCCCAATCCCCGACAATTGTAAGTTAGAATATTCATAATGACCGGCAAGAGAGACCTTCAGTCTCCCTCGCCGATATCAATTTTTGTTCCTTTCCATCCACACTTTCATCAATCTCCATATCATGTTCTCTAGTATCATGTTTTCTTTTCTGCTGCTCAGCACCACTTACAGCTTCAGTCCCTTTCCCAACACGATCTCGTCTTTTCCATGTACTTTTGTTTCTGAAAGTACCTTCATTCCCTTTATCTTTTGATTGTGCAGACTTTGAAGTCTTCTTCACCTCCACAGACTCAGCTACTTCCTTCCTTTTCTCAGATATACCTTGCGTGCCCTTTTTCTGTAACTCAGTCTGCACTGCCCTTGGGCCCAAGTTATCATCCAACTAAACATCTAATTTCTCTTGTGTTTGCTGCAATTGTTCCATCATTTGAGAGTGTTGAGCATTTGCTGAATTCGAACATCCTGATTCTTATTCTTCGCACTAGTTCCGTCATCATCAACGTTCTCCCCAATAACAGATTGTTCCACTCTCAAATTCTGATCATTGTCGTCCTCATCATCTTTTGCATCCAGCAGAAGCAGTAATGATTTACGAGCCTGCCCCCGCTCCACCTTACCTTGAGACCCTCCCCCTTCCATTTTCTTCTCACCGCCCTTACGTAGAATCTCCATTTCTTGGGCTTTCTCATATTCATTTTTTGCTTGATATTTTCGTAACGGTGAAGCTCTCAGCTAGTCGCCGCACTCACCCTTAGTTTCTTTTGCCTCACCATTCTCACAATCCAACTCATTGTGGCCTAGCATGCCACATGAATAACAAAAGTTTGGAAGCTTTTCATATTTTATTTCCATCCACATTCATTTGCCTTCAATCTTCATCAGTAGGCCTCTTCGGAGTTGTTTCGTAATGTCCACCAGAACCCTAATTCTTATTAACTTTGCATTGATCATAAAATCTTCCTCTTCTATGTCCGATAGTCCCCTGAAAAAGTTTCCCGATGGACTCCGCAGTTTCCACCATCATTGCCTTGAAAGGTAGATCATGTACTCGGATCCAGAAAGGCACTGTTTTGATCTCGATTCTTGATGGTTGTTCATTACCCGGTTCCTTCAACGTCAAGAGTGTTTGATCAAAGGACCAAGGCCCCTCCTTTAAAACTTTCTCCTTATCTCCTGCTTCTGCAAACTGAAAAAGAAAAAGGTTCGGACGTAGTTCACGAAAGATGAAACCGCGAACCTTCCAAACCCCTTTCATTGTTGCCTTCAAAGCAAAGGCATTGAAAGGCCTGTTTGTCATCAGTGTTCCTACCAAGATCAGATCATCCTTGGTTCCCTTTTTTGCAGTTTGAATCGTGCCTTCAACTTCCTGACACTCTTCAGCCGTAAGATTCAAATCTCTTTTGTCTCCTTCTGCCATGCCCTAATTGCTCAAAAGCGATCACAACACACAAACAAAGACAGGTGATACCCGCACTTGACGACGGGAAACCCTATCTCACACGGCCACCACCGGAGAGAAGCACAGCGAGTTGAAGAAATCGCCAGAAAGCGGTTGCCCTAATCACCCTATGCCCTAGAGTATGCACCAGCCAAGCTTCTCTAGACAACTTTTAGACGTCTCCGACTTGGCTGTTGCTTTTGTGGTGCTCATTGTTGGGTATGCTTATCAAATTAAATCTTTATACTAATGTGTTTATATGATTATTTTTGGAAAATTCCTTTTGGTGCCCTCCTATTTTTGACTTTTCCTCTTGGTGTCCAAAAAAAAATTCTTATTCCTTTTGGTACTCTCCTATTTTTGAAAAATTCCTTACAATAGCCTAAACTAACTCAAATTCCAAATTTCATCCATTTCATCATATTTTCATTAAAAAAATTAAAATTAAAAATAAAATCCTACATTTTTGTTTTGGGATCCCCATTTTTTTACTTAGAAAATTAAAAGCTCATTGTTCAGATTTCTACAACATGATTTGGTATTACGAATTGTAGCAAGACTCATTGGATTATTTTAGTCATGAATTAATATTAAAAAATGTATGTTCCAGATTTGCTTCCACTCTAATTCAAGATTAGAGTGTACTTCTAGTGAAATCAATGCAATTAATTATGCATTGCTTCATACCTTCTGTAATAGATGTAACAGAGAGGTGATCAAATCCAATTTGAAATAATATACAATCGTCATTTCAAGGACGATAGCCTCGGCCGGGAGAGCATCGTCGTTTTGCCTAACCTCTACAAGCTCAAGGTGTTCGGTAATCGTCTCATCGCGAGCTTCCGAAGAACCTCGACCAAAACTCGCTGATTTTCGGAATAGATTCCGACGACTGTGTGAAAGGAAACTTACAAGATGATCTACAAGCTTTCCGGTGACGTGCCTTCTAGATTCTGGGGGAGTCCCCCACGTATCGCCGCTTGAGCTCGTTGAGAACAATCTCTCCGGCACCATCTCGAAGACGATTGCCATGACCTCCAATTTGTCCATGCTTGTAATTTAGAATAATCAGTTCTCTGGTTAAATTTCGGAAGAAATTGGGTTTCTGGACAAATTGGCCTTTCAAGGTAGCGCAATCGATTGTCACGTCCCTTGCCCGATTCAATTATTAATCTGGGTCAATTAAATCAGTTGGATCAGCGTAAAAATCTAGGATTTTAATTTTTTTAATGAAAATAGTATCAAATGGATGGAAATTGGAATTTGAGTTAGTTTAGGCTATAATAAGGAATTTGTCAAAAATAGGAATGCACCAAAATGAATAAGAAATTTTTTTGAGCACCAAAAGGAAAAGTCAAAACTAGAAGGGCACCAAAAGGAATTTTGCATTAATTTTTTTGAAAACAAACTAGGAAAACATTAGGCTCCCAATCTAGTATAGGGCTAGCCTAGATCATTCTTACGAATGATTGTACAAAACTCCTTTAGGAGGCGAAAAATCTCACGTCTCCTAAGGTCCGGGTGTGCACTATTAACGTTTTCCCTCTGAATGAAAGATGTGTCTCTTGTTAAAAAAATCCATAAGCACCGACGGGATATCATGGGTAGCAGAAAATCAACCGCTTGATTACATTCTCTGAAGCAATGGGAGATACGAACATCTTCGAAGGTTGCAATAAGGTTATTGATATCTTTAATGATTGACAAGATTTTCCATGGGATATTCTAAACTCTTCTAATACAATTGATCATCGTCAAATTGTCGCCTTCTATGTAGATCTTTTTTGCCAAAGACGTGGCCAACAACTTTTGGATATTTTTAGAACATTGGAGGCTACTTTTATCAAAGTTAATAACTAGTCCAGTTTTACGAGCCAGTAGGTCCAAGACGAACTTGATGTATCCCATATTGTCATGAGAGGCATTGGCTAGGATAAGAGTATCATCAACGAAACAAAGAAAAGGCAAAATAGTACCATTCGTAATCAACTAGATACCCACTCGTCTTCGAGGTTGAGTTGCTTCTACTTGAAGGGTCTGGCCAATATGTCCATTGCAATGACAAAAATGTATGGCCCTAATGGGTTTCTTATCTGATACCCTATTGGGGATGAAAACAAATCCCGATTCATTATTTATAAGGACCAAGAAAGAAGCAGTGGTGATACAGGTCATAACCCACTGAATCCATTTATTATGAAAGCCAAATTTTGTTATGATTTTTAAGAAAATTCTAGTATGATTTGTCATAAGCTTTTTTCATATCAAGCTTGATGGCCATCCACTCTTTTTCTTCCGTCGTCTTCTTATGAAAAGAATGGAAGATTTCGTTTGTGTTAGACAAGCTGGAGGGTTTGATTTTGATGGTTCCAAACGTCTGTCACGTGAATGACCTCGAGTCTTTGGAAAGAGTCACCAACGTCAGTCAGGTCGTCGACGTGTGTTGAAGGCAGATCTCGGAGATCTTGAAGACGCGTGAGATCTTGGTAGTTTGGATAGTATAAACTTGTTTTAGGAAAGATCTTATGTAGATTATATTGTAAGCCGTGTATGCCTTTATCCTAAGCCATTATTGATTGTAATCCTTTTATATTCTTAGGATGATTTTATAAAGATAATAGAAATAATATCTTGCCATAACCGAATTGGAAGATATTATTCTCTCTTATCTGACCTAGTTCGTGTGTATTTAATCTAAGGCTTTAGGTTAGATAGAGTACGAACTCATACTCCATTTTGTGCTAAGAAAGAACCGAGAGTTCGAGAGGAAGACGTAGGCTTTTGTTAGATTGAGTGCGGGTTGTAGTCACTCAGTCCACAATGAGTTCTAGAGTGCTTGGGAAGTAGGTCTAGATCCAGGGTGTTTGTGTAACTAGTCCAAAAGATCAATAAAGCAAGCTACGACTTTTAATCCTTCCAAGCGAGAACTTGGAAGGGAGTGGTTTTTACACTTGGTTGATTGAGTTAATCAAACAAGTGTTTTCACTATAAAAAACTTCGTGTTCAAGTAAGTCATTCTTGTAGTTCATTTCCGCTGCATTTACTTAAAAGGTTGACGACTTAGTTGAGGTCGATAACCTAGACGTACTAACGATCCTACAATTGGTATCAGAGACTTGGCTCTAGATTTGTTTTAGTACATATTGTTTCACAGGAAAGATGACTTCAACGAATACAGCAATCAACGATTCATTTTGGAAGCCACCAGTGCTCAAGACTGGTGAATAGGATTGGTGGGTCGAGCAAATGGAGACTAACATTTGCTCGCTTGATGGACAACTCTAGAAAGTCATAGAGATGGGTCTTGAGACTTTTTTCACTGCTGATGGAAAGGGAGAAAAGAAAAAGGAAGACTATAATGATGCTGACTACAAGAAGTTAGAGAAGAATGCTCGTGCTAAGAAGGTTCTTCACCATGCTCTAACTCCTGGAGACTTGAAGAAGGTTGTCCAATACAAGACGGCTAAGCAGATCTGGGATGCCCTCAAAAGGCTTCACCAAGGTAATGATGATGTGAAGAAGGATCGCATCATTGCTCTGGAGAGGGAGTATGAAGGAGTGAGTCAAGAAAAGAATGAATCCTTGGGTGACTATCACTCAAGATTTCAAGCTGTGGTTAGCCAACTTGAGTCTCTTGGTGAAAAACTTCCCCAGTGGAAGTAGTTCAACAAGTTGATCCAAGGACTCAATGCAAAATGGAATGAAGCAGCTGCTGCGATGTTAACCAATAGTGAGACTAAAACACTCACCTTGGAAGATGTCATAGGAAAGCTGACTATGTATGGAGGTATTAAGCAAAGGCGAGATGATCGCCTTGAAACTGTCAAGGTCAAGAACATTGCCTTGAAAGTCGAAAGGGCCTTCGATCTTGCTCAAGGTGATGATGATCAAGTTGACGGTGACAAAGAAGTAGCATTCATTTCAAGAGCCATGGAAAGGCTTTGGAATCGCAACAGTAAGACTCCAGCTATAGGAACCGAAGCTATCAAAGACATGAAGGATGTGATATGTTATCATTGTTCGAGAAAAGGACACTTTGCAAGAAACTGTGTCAGGAGAAAGTCGGAAGGTGACAAGAATACCTTGTTAGCTATTTGGGATGATTCCGATGTTGAAGATGAGGCAAGTCAACAAGAAGACATGTGTCTCATTGCTATAGATGCTCCAACAGAGGTATATGATTCTGAACTCTTGTCTATGTTATCCAATAAAACTAAAGAACAGTTGCATGCTATCATTGAGAAGTTGGGAACTCAGGTTACCCAACTCAGTGAGAAACTTGAAGAAAAAGAAGATAATATCTCTAACATAATAGATGATAATCATGGTTGGTCTCTTAAATGTGCTAAGTTAGAGAAAAAGTCTTCAATTTCTGAGTCTACTGCTTGCAAAACCTGTGATAATCTTAAATCTGAAGTAGATGACTTAGAAAAGAAAGTCACTGACCTTGAAGGAGAAAATCTCATGCTTAAACTTGGTAATGCTAAGTTAGTCAATGACCTTGAAAAAGAAAAGAACTTTAATGAGTCCTATAAAAAGAAATGGATAGAGGAATTTGTAGCTAAGAAAACTGCTGAAGAGTATGCAAAAACTTTTGTAACGTCAATACCTGGACTTGGATATTCCTATGTGCCTAAAAATTTGAAAGCCTTGTGTCCACCTGAACCTAAAGGTAAAGCACCTATGTGTGACAAAAATGCAAGTTGTTCCACATCAAATGTGAAGAATCCTAGAAAAGGTAAACGACCTTGGTTTTCAGGCTAGAAAGCACACAAAATCTGGATGAAACAAGTCGAGAAATTGAAACCATCAAAAATTGATTTTCATGCTCGTATCAATAACAAACCAATCTATCCTGGGTATAGCAAGTATGTCGGTCTTAAGTCTCATAAAACTTGCTGGTATTATGGAAAAGAAGGTCATCTTAAACATGAGTGCATGAAAAAGAAAAAGGATAACAGACCTTATGGATTTTGGGAAGCTCATGAACGTGAGCCAACCATAGACCCTGAGAGAGTTTACAATGAAAGATGTTCTGCAAATCATTACGTTTCCCAACCCAGAAGAGTTGTTAAACAACTCTGAGTTCGTAAAAACTGACTTTTACCTTGCAGAATGAAGTGAGAGAAAGCGGTCCCTGGTTCTTCGACAGTGCATGTTCAACTCATATGACGGGAAGCTTTGAGTCATTCATCTCACTTCATCAACAAGAAGGTAGCAACATCACCTTCGGTAGCAACAATAAGGGTCAAGTTTTGGGTATTGGAAAGGTAAGAATTTGTAAGAACTTCTGTGTGAACAACGTAAGCTATGTCAAGGGTCTTAGATACAATTTGTTATGTATTTATCAATTGTGTGCTAACAATATCTATCAAGTTGTCTTTGATTCTCTTGGATGTCAAGTGATTGATGTTAGCTCAGGAAAGACTCTTCTCAAGGGAATCTGTGAAAATAATCTTTATAAAGTTGTTCCCTGGCTCTTACCTGAGGAAAATTTGTGTTTTCAAGTAGGCCAAGATGTTGCCACTCTGGCGCAATAGGTTTGGCCATGCAAGTTTGCAACTTATTCACAAGCTTCACAATCAGGAATTGGTACGTGGATTACCTAAGATTGACCAAACCAAACATGAAGTGTGTGAAGCTTGTGTGAAAGGAAAAGAGGTCAGATCTTCTTTTCAATCAAAAAAAGAGGTAAGTGCTTCTAATCCTGTAGAGTTAATTCATATGGATCTGTGTGGGCCAATGCGTGTGAGAAGTCGAGGAGGTAATAGATATGGATATGTCATTGTTGATGACTTTTCACGTTATACTTGGGTAGTTTTCTTGATTTCTAAAGACCAGGTGTTTGAAGAATTTAGTACATGGGTTAAGCTTACAGAGAAGGTGCTTGACGTACCTTTGATCTCTATTCGATCTGATCATGGCACTGAATTTGAGAATGCTCACTTTTTGGAATTCTGTAAAGAAAACGTTGTGAATCATATCTTTTCAGCCCCAAGAACCCCTCAACAGAACGATGTTGTTGAGAGAAAGAATCGAACATTGGAAGACATGTCGAGAACGTTGTTGATTGCGAGTGGACTTCCAAGGAATTTCTGGGGAGAAGCTATGAATGCTGCATGCTATGTATTAAACAGAGCTATGGTGCGACCTCTTCTTAGGAAAACACCATATGAGCTTTTAAGAGGAAGAAAGCCCAACGTTGCCCACTTGCGTACGTTTGGTTGTAAGTGTTTCGTACATAATAATGGCAAAGATAGTCTTGACAAGATGGATGCTAGAAGTGATGAAGGAACCTTCGTAGGCTATTCTCAGCATAGCAAAGCCTACAAAGTGTTTAACAAAAGAACTAAGAAAGTTTGTGTTAGAAAAGTTGGAGGCTTTGATTTTGATGGTTCCAAACGTCTGTCACGTGAATGACCTCGAGTCTTTGGAAAGAGTCGCCAATGTGTGTTGAAGGCAGATCTCGGAGATCTTGAAGATGCGTGAGATCTTGGTAGTTTGGATAGCATAAACTTGTTTTAGGAAAGATCTTATGTAGATTACATGGTAAGCCGTGTATGCCTTTATCCTTAGCCATTATTGATTGTAATCCTTTTATATGCTTAGGATGATTTTATAAAGATAATAGAAATAATATCTTGCCATAACCGAATTGGAAGATATCATTCCCTCTTATCTGACCTAGTTCGTGTGTATTTAATCTAAGGCTTTAGGTTATATAGAGCACGAAGTCATACTCCATTTTGTGCTAAGAAAGAAACGAGAGTTCGAGAGGAAGACGTAGGCTTTTGTTAGATTGAGTGCGGGTTGTAGTTACTCAGTCCACAACGAGTTCTAGAGTGCTATGGAAGTAGGTCTAGATCCAGGGTGTTTGTGTAACTAGTCCAAAAGATCAATAAAGAAAGCTAAGGCTTTTAATCCTTCCAAGCAAGAACTTGGAAGGGAGTGGTTTTTACACTTGGTTGATTGAGTTAATCAAACAAGTGTTTCCACTATAAAAAACTTCGTGTTCAAGTAAGTCTTTCTTGTAGTTCATTTCCGCTGCATTTACTTAAAAGGTTGACGACTTAGTTGAGGTCGACAACCTAGACGTACTAATGATCCTACAATTGGTATCAGAGACTTGGCTCTAGATTTATTTTAGTACTTATTGTTTCACAGGAAAGATGACTTCAACAAATACAAAAATCATCGATTCATTCTGGAAGCCACCAGTGCGCAAGGCTGGTGAATATGATTGGTGGGTCGAGACAAAGGAGACTCACATCTGCTCGCTTGATAGACAACTCTGGAAAGTCATAGAGATGGGTCTTGAGACTTTTTTCACTGTTGATGGAACGGGAGAAAAGAAAAAGGAAGACTATAATGATGCTGACTCCAAGAAGTTAGAGAAGAATGCTCGTGCTAAGAAGGTTCTTCACCATGCTCTAACTCCTGGAGACTTGAAGAAGGTTGTCCAATACAAGACGGCTAAGCAGATCTGGGATGCCCTCAAAAGGCTCCACCAAGGTAATGATGATGTGAAGAAGGATCGCATCATTGCTCTGGAGAGGGAGTATGAAGGAGTGAGTCAAGAAAAGAATGAATCCTTGGGTGACTATCACTCAAGATTTCAAGCTGTGGTTAGCCAACTTGATTCTCTTGGTGAAAAACTTCCCCAGTGGAAGCAGGTCAACAAGTTGATCCAAGGACTCAATGCAAAATGGAATGAAGCAGCTGCTGCGATGTTAACCAATAGTGAGACTAAAACACTCACCTTGGAAGATGTCATAGGAAAGCTGACTATGTATGGAGGTATTAAGCAAAGGCGAGATGATCGCCTTGAAACTGTCAAGGTCAAGAACATTGCCTTGAAAGTCAAAAGGGCCTTCGATCTTGCTCAAGGTGATGATGATCAAGTTGACGGTGACAAAGAAGTTGCATTCATTTCAAGAGCCATGAAAAGGATTTGGAATCGCAATAGTAAGACTCCAGCTAAAGGAACCGAACCTATCAAAGACATGAAGGATGTGATATGTTATCATTGTTCGAGAAAAGGACACTTTGCAAGAAACTGTTTCAGGAGAAAGTCGGAAGGTGACAAGAATGCCTCGTTAGCTACTTGGGATGATTCCGATGTTGAAGATGAAGCAAGTCAACAAGAAGACATGTGTCTCATGGCTATAGATGCTCCAACAGAGGTATATGATTCTGAACTCTTGTCTATGTTATCCAATAAAGCTAAAGAACAATTGCATGCTATCATTGAGAAGTTGGGAACTCAAGTTACCCAACTCAGTGAGAAACTTGAAGAAAAAGAAGATAATATCTCTAACATAATATACGATAATCATGGTTGGTCTCTTAAATGTGCTAAGTTAGAGAAAAAGTCTTCAATTTTTGAGTCTACTGCCTGCAAAACCTGTGATAATCTTAAATCTGAAGTGGATGACTTAGAAAAGAATGTCACTGACCTTGAAGGAGAAAATCTCATGCTTAAACTTGGTAATGGTAAGTTAGTCAATGACCTTGAAAAAGAAAAGAACTTTAATGAGTCCAATAAAAAGAAATGGATAGAGGAGTTTGTAGCTAAGAAAACTGCTGAAGAGTATGCAAAAACTTTTGTAACGTCAAGACCTGGACTTGGATATTGCTATGTGCCTAAAAATTTGAAAGCCTGTTGTTCACCTGAACCTAAAGGTAAAGCACCTATGTGCGACAACAATGCAAGTTGTTCCACATTAGATGTGAAGATTCCTGGAAAAGGTAAACGACCTTGGTTTTCAGGCCAGAAAGCACACAAAATTTGGATGAAACAAGTCGAGAAATTGAAACCATCAAAAATTCATTTTCATGCTCGTATCAATAACAAACCAATCTATCCTGGATATTGCAAGTATGTCGGTCTTAAGTCTCATAAAACTTGCTGGTATTGTCGAAAAGAAGGTCATCTTCAACATGAGTGCATGAAAAAGAAAAGGGATAACAGACCTTATGGATTTTGGGAAGCTCATGAACGTGATCCAACCATAGACCCTGAGAGTGTTTACAATGAAAGATGTTCTGCAAATCATTACGTTGCCCAACCGAGAAGAGTTGTTAAACAACTCTGGGTTCGTAAAACTGACTTTTACCTTGCAGAATGAAGTGAGAGAAAGCGGTCCCTGGTTCTTCGACAGTGCATGTTCAACTCATATGACGGGAAGCTTTGAGTCATTCATCTCACTTCATCAACAAGAAGGTAGCAACATCACCTTCGGTAACAACATTAAGGGTCAAGTTTTGGGTATTGGAAAGGTAAGAATTTCTAAGAACTTCTATTTGAACAACGTAAGCTATGTCAAGGGTCTTAGATACAATTTGTTAAGTATTTCTCAACTGTGTGCTAACAATATCTATCAAGTTGTCTTTAATTCTCTTGGATGTCAAGTGATTGATGTTAGCTCAGGAAAGACTCTTTTGAAGGGAATCTGTGAAAACAATCTTTATAAAGTTTTTCCCTGGCTCTTACCTAAGGAAAATTTGTGTTTTCAAGTAGTCCAAGACGTTGCCAACCTTTGGCGCAATAGGTTTGGCCATGCAAGTTTGCAACTTATTCACAACCTTCACAATCAGGAATTGGTACGTGGATTACCTAAGATTGACCAAACCAAACATGAAGTGTGTGAAGCTTGTGTGAAAGGAAGACATGTCAGATCTTCTTTTCAATCAAAAAGAGAGGTAAGTACTTCTAATCCTGTAGAGTTAATTCATATGGATCTGTGTGGGCCAATGCGTGTGAGAAGTCGAGGAGGTAATAGAAATGTATATGTCATTGTTGATGACTTTTCACGTTATACTTGGGTATTTTTCTTGTTTTCTAAATACCAGGTGTTTGAAGAATTTAGTACATGGTTTAAGCTTACAGAGAAGGTGCTTGATGTACCTTTGATCTCTATTCGATTTGATCATGGCACTGAATTTGAGAATGCTCAGTTTTTGGAATTCTGCAAAGAAAACGATGTGAATCATAACTTTTCAGCCCCAAGAACCCCTCAACAGAACGGAGTTATTGAGAGAAAGAATTGAACTTTAGAAGACATGTCGAGAACGCTGTTGATTTTGAGTGGACTTCCAAGGAATTTCTGGGGAGAAGCTATCAATGCTGCATGCTATGTATTAAACAGAGCTATGGTGCGACCTCTTCTTGGGAAAACACCATATGAGCTTTTAAGAGGAAGAAAGCCCAACGTTGCCCACTTGCGTACGTTTGGTTGTAAGTGTTTCGTACATAATAATGGCAAAGATAGTCTTGGAAACATGGATGCTAGGAGTGATGAAGGAACCTTCGTAGGCTATTCTCAGCATAGCAAAGCCTACAAAGTGTTTAACAAAAGAACTAAGAAAGTTGAAGAGAGTGTTCATGTGGTGTTTGATGAGAATACCATGGGAGGCAGCTCTATTGTTGATGAAGAGGAAGGAGATCTAGGTTTTCATCTGGTTGAAGAGTCAGAAGTTATCTTTGAGAAAATTGATCAAGTTCAACAGGTTGTTAACCCGACTCAGGTGGACGACGTAGATGATCCTGACATGCCTGCTCTGGAAGATACTGCAAATATTGAAGAATCTGGTGATAATGAGTCTGATCCTCGCGAAGAAGTTGCAGAGACTGAAAATCCTAACACTGAGCAAGGTCACAACAATGGGGTAGTTGACCTCACTCAGCTTTAGTTAAACTATCAGCAAAAAGATGCTCATCCAGTAACCAACATCATCTCAAATTACTTCAAGGGTGTTCAGACACGTCTTCACTTAAGAATTTATGTGCTTTCAACGCTTTTCTTTCTGTTATGGAACCTAAAAATGTGGATCAAGCTCTAAAAGATCCTGATTGGGTGTGTGCTATGCAAGAAGAACTTCATCAATTTGAGAGAAACAAGGTTTGGCACCTAGTTCCACGACCCAAAGATAGAACTGTGATTGGAACACGTTGGGTTTCAGAAATAAGCTTGTGGATTCTGAAAACGTTGTGAGAAACAAAGCAAGACTTGTGGTTAAGGGATATAACCAACAAGTGGGGATAGATTATGATGAGACTTTTTCTCCTGTAGTACGTCTTGAGGCAATTCGTCTCTTGATAGCTTATTCAGCTCATCATGGCTTCAAGCTTCAACAAATGGATGTTAAGACAGCCTTTCTGAATGGATTTTTAAAGGAAGAAGTGTTCGTAGATCAAACCCTAGGTTTTGAAGATGTCACTCACCCAGATCATGTTTTCAAACTCGACAAAGCTCTTTATGGTTTAAAGCAAGCACCTCGAGCTTGGTATGACAGTCTTTCTCAGTTCTTGCTCCAACATGGATATGTTCGAGGACAGGTGGATAAGACACTCTTTCTTCTCAAAGAAGGAAAGCACACTCTGGTTGTACAGGTCTATGTGGATGACATAATCTTTGGCTCTACTAATGAAAAACTTGTGAAGAGGTTCGCTAACCTCATGGCTAGTGAATTTGAGATGAGTATGGTTGGTGAACTTAAGTTTTTCTTAGGACTTCAGGTTACTCAAGATATGGAAGGAACAAGAGTGCATCAACAAAAGTATCTCAGAGAGTGTGTCAAGAAGTTTGGATTGGACAACTCAAAATCCTTTGACACACCTATCTCTCCCATCACTTCTCTAGGAAAAGATGAAAATGAAAAGAAGGTTGATCAGACTTTGAATCGGGGCATCCTAGGTTCTTTACTCTACCTTACGGCAAGCAAACCCGACATCATGTTCAGTGTATGCTTATGTGCCAGATTTCAGGCTCATCCAAGAGAATCGCATCTCAAAGCTATCAAGAGAATTCTAAGGTACATCAAAGGGTCCGATGACTTATGCCTATGGTACCCAACCTCATGTGATTTTGGTCTAGTCGGGTACACGGATGCTGATTTTGCTGGGAACAATTGATCGTAAGAGTACTTCAGAGATGGCTCAATTTCTTGGACCATGTCTTGTGTCATAGGGGTCCAAGAAGCAAAATTCAATAGCACTCTCTACTGCAGAAGCTGAGTACATCGCCGCTTCTGCGTGCTGCACCCAACTTCTTTGGCTCAAGCAACAACTTCATGACTTTGGCTTAGAGTATGATAGCATACTTATACTCTATGACAACACAAGCGCCATCAACATCTCAAAGAACCTTGTATAACATTCACGAACCAAGCACATAGAGATTCGACATCACTTTCTTCGTGACTGTGTCGAGAAAGGGTTGGTGACCATGGATTTCTGCCGAGCAGGTGATCAACGTGCTGACATATTCACTAAAGCTCTCAATCGTGAACCCTTTGTACAGTTCCGCATGGAGCTAGGTATGGTTTCCCTAAACTAATCTTTTTCCCATCTATATTCCCTCAATGATTGACTAGATTAGATGATCTATTTATGATTCAAAAGTTTTATGATCTTGAGGTGTTAAATTTGAATGTTTCCATGTTACAAACTCATGAACCATGCACATTATTATGTCTTCATTCTTTTCTTTTTGAGTTATGCATCAATTACATGTTGAAACCTTTCTTTGAGCCCAAAAGAGTCCAAACTTGATGTTCCTAACCCTCATTACAAGCTCAAGTGATGGTTGACTCTACAGCCTGCCCTAGCCTATCATGTTAGAGAGTCTTTATGAGCCTACTTCTGAATGCTTTGCTATAAACGGAGACTTATCTACTTGATTGACAAATCTACATAAATTATTCTCCCTGGTTCTCTTTGACACCCCTGTGCAAAACCCCAAAGAACCAGGTGTATTCTCCTTTCAATGGATGTTGGCAATTTGAGTGAAGTTAGTGACTGTGCACTATATGAGGAAAGTCAGGTGTCTGGAATTTTTGCTGGTTAAGTGGTTAACGTAGAACAGGTCGAGAACGTCAATTTCAGAGTAAGACAAGAATAACCTTTCTCCAACGGTATCTTTTCAAAAATCTGGAAATCTTTTTGTGAAAGGAAATTGCCTTTTCAGTTGCATTGATTAAAGATCTTGGGAAGATCTAGTTTCTATCTAATCAACTACAGTTCAAGAATAGATACGGAGAGGGATTCTGATTAAAAGGTACGCTCTCTCTTTCTCGTGCATTATCTCGCTCTCTTGCTCTTCTCAATTTCTCTACAATTTCCTTTCTCTCCCAAAAAGCTTCCAACTTTTACATCATCAATGGCGTCAAACCCTAACCCCTCCTGATGTCTCTCTATTTGGTGGTGTTTTTATATATGATTTCCTTTGTAAATATGTTTCTTTTTCCCCTTTTCTTGTGTGTTTTGTTCCTTTTTAGCTTAGTTCCCGTATTTCTATGAGATTCGAAGCCTATGCGCGTTTTATGTGTTTTGTAGGTGTTTTGGCATGGATCAAGGGTCGTTTTGAAGGAGGATCGGAACATGGAGCAAGGCTCGAGCTTAAGAGGGAAAGAGAGGAACAAGCGATGAAGAAGAACAAGAGAAAAACCAACAAGAAGAGGGTGGAACGAGGTCCGGACCGAGCTGGAACCACGCCGGGCCCGAGATGAAGTTTTCGACCTCGGACCGACTTGCACAGTAAGTCGGGCCCGAGGTTGCTCCTTGTCGGTCCGAGTCGGTCGATTGGTGCTTGGGCTCCAAGGTACGAAATGGTGAACTTCCACTTTTGCTCCTCATCTATAAAGGCTCTCTTGTCTTCTAATTTTGGGGGGGTTCCCACACTTGGAAAGGAACCCAACCCCCAAAAAACTCTCAAGAGGATACTTGGAGTGCAAGGAGGAAGGAGAGGAGAAGGAGAAGAGAGAGAATCGGCCATAGAGAGGGAGATTTGATAGGTTTAGTTGTTAGATTAGCTTTGCTTTGTTTTGATCTTGTGGATTTGGAAACCTTTGATTGGAGTTTATGGATTGCTTTTGATTTGTGAATGAAACTTTGCTTTGGTTTAAGATTGATGATGTTGATTGCTTTGCTTTTTGATTTGTTTGCTTTCTTTGTTTGCCATATGGAGTAGATCCCCTTGATCTTGGGTTATGGGGGAAAACTCTAGCTAGGTTTGGGCTAGAAACCCCAATTCCATAGCCTTGAGTGCTTGATCTAGGAACCCACTCTACATAGAGCTACAATTCCTTGCGAAAGTAAGGAATCAAGGCTTGTGATTGGCAAAGTAGCGAAAGTGAACATGTGTCAATCTCAAGACCTTGCTTCGAAGGGGATTTCCCCAAGGATCGATGTGTAGAAGTGGTTGGAACGAGGGCGAAAGCACTCAATCCTATTCCGATCATCACTTATTGCTTGAATTGGGGTGGAAAAGCCTTAATCTACTAGAGAAGGAACCCAAAAGCCCAAGATCTACTTTCAATCTTTGAGTTCGACAAAACCCAGCTACCTCGGGCCCGACTTGCCCTACGTCGGTCCCGACTTCCTCTTTGTCGCCAACATCGGGCCCGACGTGACACTTGTGTCGGTCCCGACTGTTCTCTTTGTTGTCCTTTGTTTTAAGTTCTCCTTTCCAGCTTTCTAGTGTCTAGGCACCTCAATCGAGTAGATTTCCCGAGTATTCGACACCCACCACGTGCTACAACGGGGTCGGGTTATAAATTAAATCTCTAGACCCTCGCATTCCCGAGCGATCAAAAGATTGGCGCCGTTGCCGGGGAAGTCTAAGTGCATTGAGTGCCAATTTGGTGAGTTTCTTGTGTTTTGGTAGTGATTTGGGTGAGGGAATAGCCCAAACCCTTTGTTTGTTTTTGATTTGTTTTGGTTTGTGTCTTTGTTTCATAGGTGTATGCTAGCTCGTTCCTCCCGAGGAACACTTGAGCTTGAGTTTGTGAGTGATCCGGAAAGTATTCTCAAAGAAGCCCGAAGAAGGAAAAGGATGGAGAATCAAGCTCTCCATGTTGATGAGGAGTTGGCTCAACTTAGGGCCGAAATGGCTAGATTGCAACTTGAGAAGGACAATCAAGAGGCGATGGCAAGAAGAGAACGGGAGCAACGGATGAGGGCCGAGGCTCAACTCAACGCTCTACCCCGGAATGCACGCCAATACATGCATCCGGAGTTGAGGGTACCCGAACCGGTTATTGTGCTTCCCGAGGTTGCCAAGAATTTTGAGATCAAGACGCAATTCATCTCCCTCATCAAGCGTGATCAATTCGAGGGCCGTCCACATGAGTGTCCCATAGAGCACATCAAATGCTTTGTGGACATGTGTGAGACGATCTCTACCGACGAGGAGACGTTGGAGTATGTGCTTCTAAAGGCGTTCAAGTGGTCACTTGGGGGCAAGGCCACACATTGGCTCGAGAGCCAAGCCCCTAGGTCAATCACAACTTGGAAGGCACTCTATGATGCTTTCTTGATGAAGTTCTTCCCGCCCTCAAAGACAACCGAGCTAAGAAGGAAAATTGCAAGCTTTCAACAAGGTCCGAATGAGCCTCTCTTCGAAGCATGGGACCGTTTCAAGGAGATGTTGCGCCAATGTCCTACTCATGGCCAACAACCTTATGTGCTCCAAGACATCTTTTTCCAAGGCATCAATCCGGAAACGAAGGACAAGCTCAATCTCCACACCGATTGTGGGTTCATAGACTTGACACCGGATCAAGCTTGGGAGCTACTTGACAAGTTATCCGATTATGAGGCCATGTATGAGGTGAGTCAAGCTAGCAAAGAGGTGAAAGTTCAAGGTGAAGGTGCAAGGAAGTTATATGATCCAAAGGGAGAAGACATTGACAAGGATGTGAAGCTCCAATTCCTTGAAGATGAAGTGAGCAAGCTTAAGAGGCAAGTCCACTACTACAAGCACAATGCTAGAGCTTGTGAGGAGTGTGGATCCTTTGCACATGCTACACAAGTTTGTCCGAATGAGAGTCAAGTGCGCTTGGCCGAGCGAATTGAGGAGGCAAACTATGTTCGAGGAAATTTCGGTGGAAGAGGCAACTTCAACAATGGTGGTAATGGCCGGTGGAACAACGGTCAAGCTCAAGGCTACAACAACAACTTCAACCAAAACGAGCCAAGGGCGCCGCAACCACCACCATATAGGCCACCAGGATTCAATGAGATACAATCATTTGCTCAAGAGATGAGGGATGGGTTCAAGGAGATGAGGACCCAATTCAATGAGTTTGGTGCATGGAGAAGGCAAGTCGACAATCAATTTGCCCAAATTGCAACTCAAGCCCTGAGAGAGAATGGGAGACTTCCGGGCCGACTCGAGGAGAACCCCCGAGCTCAAAACAATCAAAATGAAGTCTGGGCAATTGGATTGAGAAGTGGCCGAAACCTACTCGATCCACACATGCCTAAGAAGAATGAAGAGAGCCGGACCGAGGTTGAGAGTAAGTCGGGCCCGACGTACCAGGTGTCGATCCGACTACTCTGCCTCAGCTTTGCCCCAGGACCGAGATTCACAACATCGGGCCCGACATGGTGCCTAAGTCGGTCCAACCAGGAAATGTTGCAAGTGAAGTGGGGAAGTCCAAGGAGGTTGATCCAAGCAAGATTCAAGGTGCAACAACTCTTCCATATCCCTCAAAGAAGCTGAAAGATGTTGTTGAGAACAAGTTCAAGAGGTTCCTCAAACTCTTGCAAGGTTTGAACATCTCTATCTCGTTCACCGATGCGTTGAGTGAGATGCCATCCTATGCCAAGTTTTTAAAGGAGATTTTGAGCAAGAAGAGGTCGATAGTAGAAATGCAAGATGAGGTCAAGACCTTGGATTTACCGCAAAAGCTAGGAGATCCCGGTCGCTTTGCTATAACTATTGGTGTGGGGTCTCAAAACATCCAAGCCTTATGTGACCTTGGGGCAAGTGTTTCGGTGATGCCCGTTAGTATTTGGAGAAGAGCAAATTTAGGTGAAATGGAACCGGCCGATATGTCCCTAACTATGGCCGACGGTTCCATCATCAAGGCTAAGGGAATATTGGACGATGTGCCGGTACGAGTTGGAAAGTACTTTGTCCTCGATGATTTCGTGATCTTGGACATGCACGAGGACCCCTTTGTCCCAATAATCTTAGGAAGACCATTCTTAGCTACGGCGGGGGCAATGTTTGATGTCAAAAACGGCAAAGTTTCCTTTGAGATTGGTGAAGAAAAGGTCGATTTTCACTTCAACAAGGCTTTTAATGAGCCGGACGCCTTGGCTATCCTCAAACTTGAAGAGAGTGCCAAGAGAAAAGGAGAAGAAGTGGAAGTTGCTAGAGAGGTCATTCTGTTGAGAAGTGATGAAGGGTTCAATAAACAAATACAAGCAAGGGAGTTGTTGGAGCAAGTTGAGGAACAAGATGAGTCAAGTATCAATGCTAGCCCAAGGAGAAATGAAGAGTATCCTTACTTATATCCTTTTGATGTTGGTGATGACCACAATTCTTCCCAAACTTTTGATTCCTACATTTGTTTAAGTGATTTGAAAGATGACTTAGGAGACTCCTACATTTGCCTTAGTGACTTGAAAGATGAATTGGTAGAATCTCCTAGGAATTCTTGGGATAACTTTGGTGTAGGAAAAGAGGAACATGATGGAGCAAGTAAGGAGGAGAAATCTCATCCGTTGGAGGAGTATGATGAGAGAGGCCCGAGATCGGAGAGCCATGCCTATATAGACCATCGTTGGTGGTTTTATGGGTATGAGGGAAATGGGAATGGGCACAACAATGGCGAGCAATTCACCGTGTTTCACCCGCCTTGAGATTGAGGTTAGGAAGTCAAGCTAGTGACTCTAAAAGAGCGCTTCTCGGGAGGCAACCCGAGCTAGTAGCTTTCTTTTCGTAATTTTAGTTTGATTTTTCTTAGTATAGCCTAGCTTTTCTCTAACCAATCTCTATCTAGTGTTTTGTGGATTTTTGGTGTTGTGTATTCTTCAAAGTTGTGTAGGATTTGAGGTGAAATATATAAATGGAAATATGGGAAAGAAGTTGCAAGAGGATGGAGTAAAATTGGTGACCCGAATACTCCCACATTGAGCCTAGGTAAGTCGGGCCCGACACAGGGACGTCGGTCCATGAAGTCGGTCCGACCCGATTTGACTAAGTGGAATGCCAATTTTGCCCTTGACCTAATTTGTCCCTTTCCCCCATTAAATACCATCCCCCACCTACCCACCATCTTCATACTAACCACCATTCCCAAAATACAATTCATCTCCCTCACACTCTCAAAATCGGCCCTCCCTCTCTCACCATACTCGATCCACACATCCTCCTTTCTTCATCTCGATCCAACCACGAAAAGGCCTCCCTAACCCGATTCCAAGTAGAAATTTCGAGTTCAATCTCGTTCTTCATCCCCCATCTCGATCTAGATTGAGAAAAATTGAGTTCTAAGTTGTTTATTTGTTTAAAAGTTCAATACTCTTCGAATCCGGTATGTGTTACTCGATCTCTACCTATTTCCATGGAGATTTTGTGCTTTCATTGCATAGATTGAGTAATGCAATGTTTGATTGAAAGTTTGAGATTGAGCATCCATGGTGGATTTGCATGATTTGTGAAATTGAGCTTTAAAGTTGATTATGCATGTTTAGATCCATTTAGAACTTCGATTAGGGATGTTTGATGGTTGAATTTGAAATTTAAGTGCATGATAGAGTGATTTGGGTTGATTTGAGGTTAGAGTCGAAGCATGAACTAGGTCGAGATCGACGTGCCCAGGAAAGTCGGGCCCGAGTTGTGGAAGTCGGTCCATCAAGTCGGACCGAGGTTGAGTAAGTCGTGCTCGACATAGGTTGGAAGTCGATCCATGTAGTTTTTTCTCTCTTCTTGTGATATCATGTGGATTCATGTGTTTCATTGTTGGCAATAGCCTAATCATGATGTAGTATGATCATTTGCTTAGCCATTGTTAGAAGATATCCATGATGATTCATGTTGGATTGTGATGCATGTGTGTTTACAGACTAAGTATGGGGTTCCCCTTGTGTTGAAGTGTTGTTGTGTGTTGATGAGTGGTTTTGTTTAGTTGTATGGAGTTTATCTTGGACCCTTTTGTTTGGTTGGATGTGTGTAGGTACCATGGAGACTAGAGCTTCATCATCTCATGCGGAAAGGCTGAGGAAGAAGTCCAAGAAGTCAAGGAAAGAGCCAAAGTTGGATGATGTCTACTTGGAGAATGATGAGCAAGTTGAGAGTTATGCAAGCTATATGGCGCTTGAGCATCACACAAGGTGGCTTGATTGGGACGCCGTGAGGAAGATGGACATGGATCAAGCTCTTCCAAGGTGCTACTCTCACATCGGTCTCAATGGGATGCTAAGGTGGGACAACACCCACTATCCCGCCCTCACCTCGGAATTCATGGCCACCTTTGAATGCACTTATGATAATGTGGAGGTTGAGGAAGGGGCAATCACTTTCCAATTGGGCAATGAGGACCATAATCTCTCTCTTAGGGACTTGGCTACCTACTTCGGGTTTCCATGCCCAAGAGAAGAGACCGGCGTCGACAACGAGAAGGTGAACCAAGTGTGGCGGCATGTGGCCGGGAAGAGTGAGATGAGAAAGGGCGCCTCCACAACCGAGATTGCTAGCCCTCTTTTTCAGGTCATGGTGCGAGTTTTGGGATGTGCAATCTATGCTCGTCATGAGTTGAGCAAGCCGATGAAGGAAGAGATTATGTTGCTACATGAGATGCTCTTCCACACCGAGAAGCCCATGAACCTTGCATGGGAGTGGGTCAAGATGGTGCGAGACTTCCAAAGCTCCTCTTGGATATACTTCGGCGGGATGATGGCAAGGCTAGCCATGCGTCTAGGAGTTGATCTTAACAAGTATTCTCTGGCTCCGAATGGTGTTGAGTATATGAACATGAAGTATTTCAAGAAGGCCAACATCATCAAGGAGAAGCTCTACATGATTTCTTTGGCCCCTCACTCGAACTATGATGGTGTGTCGATCCGGTTGGCGGCCAACCTCTATGATCTTTCTCGATATCACAATTGGTACCAAGTGTGGGCCGGCAAGCCACACTCATTTGGTGACCCCGAAGGTGCAAGAGAGGGGCGGCGACAACAACCTCAACACATTCGGTTTACCTCCCCTCCATCTTCACCGGATTTCGACCAAGATAACTTTGTGTTTGCACCTCGTGGGGAAGACATGGACGTCGATCAAGAGCAAAATGAAGAAGATGAGCGCTTCCAAGGCTTGATGGCCAACCTCCGAGCCACGCACCAAGCTCCAACACTGGCGGACCGAGGTACACACCACGTCGGGCCCGACTTCCCTCAAAGTCGGTCCGGTGCTTTCTATGGTGATGAGGTCCCGAGGGTCTATGAGCGTGGAGAGGGGAGTGGTACAAGGCGAGAACAAGCTCAAGGTGGCGGTTATGAAGGCTACGCCCAATGGTATGGTCCGGGAATGGTGTTTCCCGAGCAACAACAAACGGTGGACATGTCCTTCTTGGCCAACCAAATGGCCCATCTTTAACTTCAACAAGAGAATGTTCTTCAAGAGGTCCATCAAGTGAATCTTCAACAACAACACATGTACCAACAACAACAACAATTGCTTCAACAACAAAGTGCTTTCCAAGCTAGCCAAGAAGAGATGAACCGAGCCCTCGGCTACACTAGGCGAGAGGTGGAGGAGCTTAGGGAGGTGGAAGACCAAAGGTGGCGGGTCCAAGATAGCTTCAACACATGGATGAGCGGGAAATTCCCTTCCCGTGAGGACCAATGGACGCGCCCGGATCCTCAACTCCAACCACCACCACAAGACTTCTACCAAGAGCAAGTGTACGAGAGGGAGCGACAAGCGAGACTCCAAAGAGGACGTAGGCGTGACAACCCCTTCGAGTGATTCTAGACATGCCATTGAAGAATAAAAAAATTGTGAGCTTTTCGTACTCTTCTCTCTTGCTTTTAAGTTTTGGTTTCCTTGTTTGATGGGGACATCAAAATTTTAAGTATGGGGTGGGGGTAAGTGTGCTCATGATTTCACTTGCTTGTGTGTTTGTTATTTTGAGGATATTTGTTTTTGGTTTCTAGTTTGTGTTTGGGATGTTTGTGTCTTGGTTTGTGGTTTGATGAATGACATGGATGATTGATTTGGTTTTGAATGGATGAGTCTTTGTTTTTGGTTTTAGAGAAATTTTTGCAAAAAAATCCATAAAAAAAAATTGAAAAATTGTGTTAAAAACAACAAAAAGATTTTGTGTTTTGTAGGTTTTGGACTAGAAATTCCCATCTTAGATTGCCAAAAGAAAGCTAATGATGATGTGAGCATGTAAATTCCTTTGCATATTTTCGGATGGTTTAGCCTCTAAAAAGATGTTGCTTTTGATGTGATCATGATATCTTGCTTGTTTTATTGAACATGTGAGTTCTAGGATGAGTTCTTATGCAACTAAGTATGAGTGACCCTTGTGAGATTGGTTTTTGGCCATTTTAGGGATGCTTGTTCATATTTGCATATCCCTCATGTTTCTTTTGTGATTAGCTCATTCATGCTTAGTAAAACTTTCTATTGCGGTGTTTATCTATTTTCCAAGACCGTCATGAGATTTGTCCTAGCATTGTCACATTGATTTTGAACTTTATTCTTTTAGTCACATAAATATTCCATATCCTACCATGAAGTGAATCCTTTGTTTGTAGCCCCGTTTTAGCCTTAGTCTTTGTTTGAAACTCCTCAAAAATATTATTCCTAGCCTTATATGACTTGACCCTTATGGGATTGGACTTTAGAAGAGAGGTTGGGATTGTATTTGAAGAGTTGAGATTCTCTTTGGTTTAAGGGCAAAGAATGGTGTTATGAATCATGTGGGTAGTGCATCTTTGTTGTGCAAAAAGAAAATGAAAACAAAGAAAGAAAGAAAGAAAATGTTGGAAATGTAAAGTGGAATGAAGGTAAAGAGCTTAAGTGAAGAAAAAGGGTCCGACCGAGTTACACGCCACATCGGGCCCGATGTCATAAGAAAGTCGGTCCCATGTAGAAAGTGTGGAAAATCCAACAAAAAGCCTAAGAGCAAAGATGAAGTGGAATGTTAAGTGAAATTTTGGGTTGAAAGGAAAAATGTTAAGTCTTTTGGGTGAGTGTGAATTTGATTGTAGAATTTTGATGAAGTTGGTGAGAGTTTAGGTTGTTCAATCCCCATTGTAAGCACCACAAGACCAAATAATTCCCACCTTGAGAAATACCAAAAGCCCCATTACAATCCGGCCGAATGGAACCTCTTTGAGGACCTCCATTGAGCCAAGTTCGAATTCTGTGTGTACTTTGTATTAGGCATCTCTAGGTGGAGGAATTAGTGATATTAGCTTCAATAGTAAAGTCCTTACTTGCATGATTTTTGAGCTTGAGTGTTCATTGCTAAACCCAAACACATGATGAGTGATACACATTCACATATCCCTAAAGTGAGGCTTAGTTGCATTGACTCTATTCCTTGGAACACTTAATCATGTGTGACGATGTAATCTTGCTTGAATATCAATCACTTGTGCTAAAATGTGTTTTCATACGAGGCTTTACTTGAAGATTATGTTTCGGTCTTGCTTACATTGTTATTGCTTGAGGACAAGCAAGTTTAAGTATGGGGTATTTTGATGTCTCTCTATTTGGTGGTGTTTTTATATATGATTTCCTTTGTAAATATGTTTCTTTTTCCCCTTTTCTTGTGTGTTTTGTTCCTTTTTAGCTTAGTTCCCGTATTTCTATGAGATTCGGAGACTATGCGCGTTTTATGTGTTTTGTAGGTGTTTTGGCATGGATCAAGGGTCGTTTTGAAGGAGGATCGGAACATGGAGCAAGGCCCGAGCTTAAGAGGGAAAGAGAGGAGCAAGCGATGAAGAAGAACAAGAGAAAAACCAACAAGAAGAGGGTGGAACGAGGTCCGGACCGAGCTGGAACCACACCGGGCCCGAGATGAAGTTTTCGACCTCGGACCGACTTGCACAGTAAGTCGGGCCCGAGGTTGCTCCGTGTCGGTCCGAGTCGGTCGATTGGTGCTTGGTTTCCAAGGCACGAAATGGCGAACTTTCACTTTTGCCCCTCATCTATAAAGGCTCTCTTGTCTTCTAATTTTGGGGGGGTTCCCACACTTGGAAAGGAACCCAACCCCCAAAAAACTCTCAAGAGGATACTTGGAGAGCAAGGAGGAAGGAGAGGAGAAGGAGAAGAGAGAGAATCGTCCATAGAGAGGGAGATTTGATAGGTTTAGTTGTTAGATTAGCTTTGCTTTGTTTTGATCTTGTGGATTTGGAAACCTTTGATTGGAGTTTGTGGATTGCTTTTGATTTGTGAATGAAACTTTGCTTTGGTTTGAGATTGATGATGTTGATTGCTTTGCTTTTTGATTTGTTTGCTTTCTTTGTTTTCCATATGGAGTAGATCCCCTTGATCTTGGGTTATGGGGGAAAACTCTAGCTAGGTTTGGGCTAGAAACTCCAATTCCATAGCCTTGAGTGCTTGGTCTAGGAACCCACTCTACATAGAGCTACAATTCCTTGCGAAAGTAAGGAATCAAGGCTTGTGATTGGCAAAGTAGCGAAAGTGAACATGTGTCAATCTCAAGACCTTGCTTCGAAGAGGATTTCCCCAAGGATCGATGTGTAGAAGTGGTTGGAACGAGGGCGAAAGCACTCGATCCTATTAAAAAATCATCACTTATTGCTTGAATTGGGGTGGAAAAGCCTTAATCTACTAGAGAAGGAACCCGAAAGCCCAAGATCTACTTTCAATCTTTGAGTTCGACAAAACCCAGCTACCTCGGGCCCGACTTGCCCTACGTCGGTCCCGACTTCCTCTTTGTCGCCAACATCGGTCCCGACGTGACACTTGTGTCGGTCCTGACTGTTCTCTTTGTTTTCCTTTGTTTTAAGTTCTCCTTTCCAGCTTTCTAGTGTCTAGGCACCTCAATCGAGTAGATTTCCCGAGTGTTCGACACCCACCACGTGCTACAACGGGGTCGGGTTATAAATTGTATCTCTAGACCCTCGCATTCCCGAGCGATCACCTCCTCTCCCATTCGCGGCACTCAATCGCCGTGAAACCTAGCCCTAAAGCTCGGGAAATTTGTTGATCCCCAAACCATGGCTTTACTTTTAGCAGCCATTCAAACTGCCAACAAGACCGCTACGACATTGATGCTTGAAGGTCCCCATTCCACACAAATTCAAGAACCCATCCCTTCATCTTTCAATCCCAACGAATCCTTACCTATTGCTCAAGAAATTCCATCTACACAAACCCTCAATGAAACTTGCCCTCAATCTCCACAAAAATCCTTGCCCGGTTCTTCCAATCCTGCAGAGAAAAAGCAAGTTGAGTTTGAGAACTTGCATCGAGTTGAAAGCCCTAAATCTCAAAACATGCAAGAGAAATTTGACTCTGTTCAAGAAGTCTTGAAGTCAATTGAGGCTATGGAGTCAGGTGATAGAATCTCTGAACCAGTCGTCACGGAGAAGACGACTACTGTGCTTTTGGTGGGAACTAATGCTCAGGTGAATGACTCAGAATAGGTCGTTGACCCAAGCAAGGTGATTGACTCCACTGAGAATCTTGACTCACCGCTTCAACCTCTCAACATCGAAGGACACGATGATTCAGAACAAGGTACTCCTAGTGATCCTAAGCTCACTCTACTCAAATCTGTTGCATCCTCTTCTAAAGTAAAATCAAAAGAAGAAATGGCTAGAGAATTGTTTGAGTCTGAAAAGTCCGATGAGGATGATGTGGTGATAACTAAGGAATCTAGAAAACCTAAGACTAGGGAGTCTAGTGATAAGGTTACTAGAAAGAGAGGAAGGGATGTGTCTCCGACACCAATTGGATCTGAAGGTGGAGACTCTGTTGTCTCCAAGAAAACTGTTAAGTCGAAAAAGATCAAAAAGATGCCCACTCGATCAAGTGGACGACTCGCTGCAAGTGGCAAACCTAAAAAGGGCAGTAAGGAAATCAAAGGTGAAGGAAGTAACATGGCAGGACGTGACTTTGTCAAGGAACTCATCATGGACGATGAGTTCATCAAATCCACTGGTTTACATGGCGTGACTAAGCTGTTGTCTCATCAAGGGCGGACTCATCTCTTCCATGAGGAGGAATGTTTTAATCCGGAGTTGGTGAAAGAGTTCTACAGGTCGTTGACTGTAGAGGACAAGGAGAAGAGGACCATGGGCCATTATGAGTTACATGGTGAGAAATTAACCCTGTCAAGCATGGCCACTCCACATGGAATCGGTGAAAGATAATCCCACACATGCTCTCCCATATTGCTCTATTGTCAAGAAAGTGCTTCTTTATCATGAGGTTTATGAGGCCGAGAAAGAAGTGGAGCATGTACGACTTTTGAATTCTGACATTGTTCGCAAGATGGGCTATAAACTGATTGATGATAAATGGGTATCAAGGGATGCAGGCAAGGAAGTGATTTCTGATGCTGAAATGGAAGATGCTGAGTTAGGCATCCGTGCTATGGGAATGGAAAGTGAACAACCTCGTGCCATTATGAAGTTGTTAGCCGAGCTCCAACGTCAAAACCAAGATTTGCTTGAGAAAGTTGGCTAACTCCTGCGTGATCAATCTGCGTTGAAATTTGATGTTCATGACTTATCTATTGCGCTTGAAGATCTGATCAAGTCAGTGACTTAGCTTGAGTAGCCGACATCCAGTTCCCTTTCATTTTTCCTTGCACATCTACTATCTCAAAAACATCTTTTCGGTTTCATCTATGTGCTTTTGCTTTCTCTGTATTGCATGTTTAAGACTATTCTGTTTTGTTGCTATGGATTCTGTCTGTATGTTGGATAATTTTCTATTTACCCTTGTGATTATCTCTTTTTGCTTGATTATTTAGATTGATCTTTTTGATGTTGCCAAAAGGGGGAAAAGGTTGGGGGTAGATAAAAATAATGGGATTTTTATGCTGAACTACATAGGGTTATCCAACTTAGGGGGAACTTTTGGCTAACTTGAATATTATTGCATATCCTGTTCGAGTTTCTGTATTGCTCTGCTTATACATGATAGAAGAGTTTGTCACCATCAAAAAGGGGGAGTTTGTTAGAAAAGCTGGAGGCTTTGATTTTGATGGTTCCAAACGTCTGTCATGTGAACGACCTCGAGTCTTTGGAAAGAGTCACCAACGTCAGTCAGGTCGTCGACGTGTGTTGAAGGCAGATCTCGGAGATCTTGAAGACGCGTGAGATCTTGGTAGTTTGGATAGTATAAACTTGTTTTAGGAAAGATCTTATGCAGATTATATTGTAAGCCGTGTATGCCTTTATCCTAAGCCATTATTGATTGTAATCCTTTTATATGCTTAGGATGATTTTGTAAAGATAATAGAAATAATATCTTGCCATAACCGAATTGGAAGATATTATTCTCTCTTATCTGACCTAGTTCGTGTGTATTTTAATCTAAGGCTTTAGTTTAGATAGAGCACGAACTCATACTCCATTTTGTGCTAAGAAAGAAACGAGAGTTTGAGAGGAAGATGTAGGCTTTTGTTAGATTGAGTGCAGGTTGTAGTTACTCAGTCCACAACGAGTTCTAGAGTGCTTGGGAAGTAGGTCTAGATCCAGGGTGTTTGTGTAACTAGTCCAAAAGATCAATAAAGCAAGCTACAGCTTTTAATCCTTCCAAGCGAGAACTCGGAAGGGAGTGGTTTTTACACTTGGTTGATTGAGTTAATCAAACAAGTGTTTCCACTATAGAAAAAACTTCGTTTTCAAGTAAGTCTTTCTTGTAGTTCATTCCCGCTGCATTTACTTAAAAGGTTGACGACTTAGTTGAGGTCGACAACCTAGACGTACTAACGATCCTACAGTTTGCTACCAAAATATTATCATGGATAAGCCTAACTTGTAGGAAAGATCCTTGGAGAGGATGTATAATCTTAGGTAAGATTGTTCGCAAACGGTTTGCTAAGAGTTTTTATGATTTTATAGAGGGTGTTACATAGGCTGATTGGACAGAAATGGTTTATATTAATAGGGTTATCTACTTTCGAAATGAGCATGATGAAGGAGTCGTTAACATGTTTAAGTAATTGTCCTCAGCGAAAAAAGGATTTAACTGCTAAAGTTACTGACTAGCAACAATATGCTAGTGTTTCTGGTAAAAGTCTTCGGGAAAACTGTCAGGTCCTGGCGTTTTGTCTGTTGCTAGGTTAAAAACAGTCTTCTTGATTTCCAAAGATGTCGGTTGTTTACAATGCCATTTGTTGTCCGATTCGGAGACAATATTTGGGATGACAAGGAGTGGTCTTGTTGAGAAGTAGTATTGTGTGATCTTGACCAAAATCGACTTTTAAGTTCATTAGTGATTTCCTTGGAAATAGTATCTTGGTCATAAGTAGTAAGCCCATCATGCGTTTAGAGGGATGTAGTCTTCCTCTTGTATTGTTGAGTTTTTGCAATGTTTTGGTAGTATCGTGTATTCTTGTCAGAAAATTGAATATGAGTTACTTTCACTCTTTAAATGTTGTTTATGTTGTTGTTGCAGAATAGTGTCAAGAGGACTACATAAAAGATCATTTTGAATAGAAGCCAGACGAATTTTCATTCATCTAAGTTGGTCATAGGTGTTCGAGAGTTTGTATTGAGACCAAGTTTTGGAATACTTTTCGAGGAGTTTAGGTTTTGAACAAAGACGAAAACAAAAAGACCCATTGACTTTATAACTCTAGACCTTATGAACAAGTTTTTCATAGTCCGGCCTAGTAGTCCACGCATTCTCAAATCTAAAGGGTAGGTTTCGGTAGCGTTTTGACTTCCCAATGGAAAAGGTGATGAGGCAATGGTCTGAGGTTGTAAAGGGATGGCGTTGAACGACTAAGTCAGGAAAAAGACTTACATTGTTCGAGTGAAGAAGTAGTTTGTCTAACTTTTTATATGTAGTATCAATATTAGATGAGGATTTCTCCAGGTAAAATGGAAGCCTGCCGTAGTTGCATTTAAGAGACCATATTCATTTTGGAAATTCAAGAGACGCTTGAAATAAGAAGATGGAGGGTCCATGCCTCCCCATTTTTCACAAGGAGTCTCAATTTCATTTAGGTCGCCTACTATAAAGACAGGAAATTATCAGGAGACTAAAATACACCCTATGTTATCCCAAAACGCCGGTTTATCCTCCTCTCGAGAAGGAGCGTATAAGAATAAAATGATAAAGTTTAGATCAAGGATCGAAAGTTTTCCAACTATGCAATTTTGATGAATTTCTTGAATTGTGAGGTCATTTGTGAACGAGGTTTGGTTCCATAGGACCCAAAGGCCCCCACGAGTACCAATCAAGGTGAGAAGGTGAAGTTATCACACCCTAGTTTTTTGAGAAGTTGATCATGAGGTGGTTGCTCCATTTTTGTTTCTACTAGGCATAAAATATTAAGTGTATTTGATTTCTTAATAAAGAGCAGTTCTTGCCAAAAGATGAGGGGATGAACACCCCGTACATTCCAAAAACCGACATTCATATTATATGATAAATCCTTTTATAGTTTTCAATGCATCCTTTTGAAAAATTCTGATATTTCGAATTTAGTGAAATAGAATCAAACGTCCAAGATACAAGATAAAGGTTTTTTTTTATTGATCAAGGATGTAAAATTTGCTCCCGGTATTATACAAGCAATATAATAAATAAGGTGATTAAGAAATAACCATGAAAAATAATTTTTGAGCTTCGCTGGATAGATAACTATTGGTTCAATTGTCATTAAATTGAAATCAATATCATACAAACAATGGATCATAAAAGGATCAAAGAGAGCAAAAACTTGAAAAGGAACAACAAACAAAGGGAAAAAGCTCCTATAACAGCCCAGGGTGGACAACCTGACACTAGTAAAGATAATTTTTACAGACCAGGTAAATATCAGATTTGCGGGTTAGGTCAGCTGTTAGAAAAGCTGGAGGATTTGATTTTGATGGTTCCAAACGTCTACCACGTGAACGACCTTGATTCTTTGAACAGAGTCGCCAACGTCAGTCAAGTCGTCGACGTGTGTTGAAGGCAAATCTCGTAGATCTTGAAGACGCGTGAGATCTTGATAGTTTGGATAGTATAATCTTGTTTTAGGAAAGATTTCATGAGGATTATATTGTTAGCCGATTATTGCCTTTGCCCTAAGCCGTTTTTATTGTAATCCTTTTATATGCTTAGGATGATTTTGTAAAGATAATTGAAATAATATCTTGCCATAACCGAATTGGAAGATATTATTCTCTCTTATTTAACCTAGTTTGTGTGTATTTAATCTAAGATTATAGGTTAGATAGAGCATGAACTCATACTCCATTTTGTGCTAAGAAAGAAACGAGAGTTCGAGAGAAAGACGTAGGCTTTTGTTAGATTGAGTGCGGGTTGTAGTTACTCGGTTCACAACGAGTTGTAGAGTGATTGGGAAGTAGGTCTAGATCCAGGGTGCTCTTGTAAACAATTCAAAAGATCAATAAAGCAAGCTACAACTTTTAATCCTTCCAAGTGAGAACTTGGAAGGGAGTGTTTTCACACTTGGTACGTTGATAGAGTTCATCAATCATGTGTTTCCACTATAAAAACATCGTGTTCAAGTAAGTCTTTCTTGTAGTTTATTTCTACTGCATTTACTTAAGAGGTTGACGACTTAGTTGAGGTCGCCAACCTAGACGTACTAACGATCCTACAATTGGTATTAGAGCCTGGCTATAGATCTGTTTTAGTACTTCTAATTTACAGGAAAGATGACTTCGACAAACACAATAATCAATGATTCATTCTGGAAGCCACCAGTGCTCAAAGTTGGTGAGTATGATTGGTGGGTCAAGCAAACGGAGGCCCATATTTGCTCACTCGACGGACAACTCTGGAAGGTTATCGAGATGGGTCCGGAAACATTTCTCACTGTTGATGGAAAAGAAGAGAAAAAGAAGGAAGACTATGGTAATTCTCCTTACAAGATGTTAGAGAAGAATGCTCGTGCTAAGAAGGTTCTTCACCATGCGCTAACTCCTGGAGACTTGAAGAAGGTTGTCCAGTACAATACAGCTAAGCAAATCTGGGATGGCTCAAAAGGCTCCACCAAGGACATGATGATGTGAAGAAGGATCGCATCATTGCTTTGGAAAGAGAGTATGAAGGAATGAGTCAAGAAAAGAATGAATCCTTGGGTGACTATCATTCAAGATTTCAAGTTGTGGTTAGCCAACTTGAGTCTCTTGGTGAAAAGCTTCCTCAATGGAATCAGGTTAGAAAGTTGATCCAAGGGCTCAACGCAAAATAGAATGAAGCTGTTGCTGCGATGCTAACCAACAGTGAGACCAAGAAACTCTCCTTGGAAGATGTCATAAGAAAGTTGACAATGTATGGAGGAATAAAGCAAAGACAAGATGATCGCCTCGAAACTGACAAGGTTAAGAACATTGCCTCGAAAGTTGCAAGGGTCTTCGATCTTGCACAAGGTGATGATGATCAAGTTGACGGTGACGAAGAAGTTGCATTTATTTCAAGAGTGATGAGGTATTTTTGAGTCGTTTACCTATCAAAGAATCCTAACTTAACCAATCTTAGTAGAATGGTATGTAAGGGTCAAATCCACAAAGACTCGTGTATTTATGTTCTTACTTGTGTGCCAAGTAATAGAAATATGGGTTTTTGTGAATGATTTCTTAATCTAATATGCAAAATTTGAAATGTAAATATGAATGCAAAGTTGATTGTAAATATATGAGAAAAGCGTGTTCAACTAGTTACATCCATCATAGATATGCTTATTGATCATCGATTCTCTTGATTCTCAATTCCCTTGAATAATCTACCGTAGATTATTATCCCAAACTTTATATTTAGTTGAAATAGCTAACAATCTGAACAACCCTAATCATCTAACAACCTAGAACAACGTCTAGATTCAATTAAACGACAACTTTAAGTTCAAAGTATCGATAGAAACAAATACTCGCCGCAAACAGCTAATCAAGTTATCTGTGCTTTATTCCCTTCTACAACTGAATATCCCGAACAGGTCTAAACAATTATAGTTGATACTTTATCTAATCAATTCCGAACGGGACCTAATCAGATTAGTTGTAAATTAACCTAGAAATTCTATTAGGTGATCAATCCAACAAAACCCTAGAATAATTCTGATTCTATTAAGCACAGGGAATAAAACCTATTCAAGTGGATGAGAATCAATCAAACCTCACAATAGTATGCAATCTATGATTTCAATAACTAGTCAAACACAAAAGATTTAGCAATGCATAATTAAATTGAAAACAAACTTACAAAAGGTTCAAAGGTTCGCCTCTAAAGAGAAAAACCCTAGCCTCCAAAAGTCTGATAATAGTTATCAAAAAACTAAACTAACAAAAGCTTAAATATGTCTCCTAAAACAATCCTCAAAAACCTCCAATTAAACATAATTTCAGACAAGATATAACCAAGCCCAAAAGTCGTCGGTCCATGTCCGCGTGAAAGTCCGGATTGCGCGGGTTACACCTCGAATTGCGCGGTCGCGCAATTGGCAAGTTGCACAATTTCTCTCAGTCAAAATTGATTGGGTTAGGTCCAAAATTGCGCGGTCGCGCATTTAGCATGAAACCCGCGCTTTTACCCTCGGTTCAGAATTTAGGTGACACTTCAGAGGCTGTTTTGACCTACTTAGCTTTCCCGTGATACCAAATTCAGCTTCATCCGACCATTATAGCTCCCAAACCAAGCATTGCAAGATAGAGGTGTCAAAACAACAACTCCTATGCATAGCCCAGATTTAAGCATTCTTTATCCCTTAAGCTCTTGGGTCTTGGTTCTTACAATCTTTACTTGTATCAATCTAAGCTTCATCTTGATCCTCCACAATCATCTAAGATCGATCCCGTCCATGAGTGTTTACCTAAAGATCTGCAAAACCGAACAAAACAAGCGCAACTACCCGAAAACACAAGATCCTAGAAACTAAACTAAAACCAACTAAAACTGACTAAGACTTATGCAAAACCAACATAAAACATGCATATAAACTACACCTATATGCAAGCTATCAAATTCCCCCATGCTTAACCCCTTCTTGTCCTCAAGCAAGACATAAATCCAAAAAACTCACCACATAAATGCAATCATACATCCATCTCATAATCAAACAAGTATTTCACAAATAATCAAAACCCGACCAAGACTTCATAGCATGCATTATAACAAACAAAAAGCAAAGTCCATTCATTCATTCTAGACCTCACCAAGGTAAATATGTTTGCGCTCAAGATCTCAAGTGTTTAAAGGTATGTGTTTCACTCAAAATCAACCATGAAAACTAGACTACCATAATCTTGCATTAGAGTTCTAAATCTCCACCGCTGGGGATCAAACACATAACAAAAATCATGAAATCTTTTTAGGGGTTGTAATGGGGCCAAGGTAAAGAGAAATTTGGAAGGGATCATATTTGGGTTGTGGTGCTAAATCCGGGATAAAGAACTAATCCTAAAACCCAAACTTCAACACACTTTTTATCTCACCTTTCCCAAACTGATGATAAAAAAGGGGCTTAGCCCAATTGGGCTGATGGGATTAAAATAAAATTGAGCCCGTTTAGTTTTTTTTTTAGAAGTCCAAAAATCAACGAACAAAAAGGTTGACGATGGGCTCATTTTGGGCCAAACAAATTCAAATTCCCATCATTGATTTTGGTAACCGGCATAGTGGTGTAAATTACACAGTTGGCTTTATAGTGCAATGGACCGGTTTCAAGAATTCCTTACCCACTTCCCCATTGTCACTTTGTGATCTCTCAAAAAAAAGTTAACGAAATACACAAAAAATGGGATGTGGGAGTTATCTCTGTAACTACTCTCATCCCTCCTTATGCTCTATAAAAGGGCCCCACTAGAAAAGCAATTCTCCATTCTCTGCAGGTCAGCAAATTCTTCCATGTTGATGTTCGTGTTTTTGGTATAGTTTTTAGGGTGTTTTCTAAGATTGTTAGCTTTAGTTTTAGGGTTAGTTTTGTGTGTTTTTGGATAAGTTTGCATATTCTATGAAAAGTATGGAAGCTACTCCGTTTTGTGTCTTTTTGTAGGTTTTAGCAAGGAAATGGTGCTTTTCTAGAGCTGATTGGAGTGCAAAGTGCTATGGTGGAAGACGGAAGAATACGAGATAAAGTAGTCGAAGTCAGGATTTTTAGAATTGAAGTGTTGAAGAAAGCTAAATCCAGGCTCATTAACGAGGTTGTGAAGGGTCGTTAACGAGGCTTAGAGATAGAGTTTTTCGAGAGTTTGTTGTGATGTTTACCGACCCTGTGGGGAAATTTATTACGTGTCAGTAGGGTTTTTAATGAGTTTTAGGGTTATTATAATTTATATTTTAGGTCTTGTTATCTTTTTAGGTTTTATTTCTATCTTTTTAGAGTTAGTTTCTATCTTTTAGGAAAGTTTTTATCTTCTAGCCTTTTTTATTTGATAGCTTTATTAGTATAAATACCCTTCTTTTCTATCCTAGAGGGGGGGGGTTCGACGTGTTCAAGGAGGAGCCGAGAAGGAGGAGCCGAGAGAGAGAGAGAGAGAGAGAGAGAGAGAGAGAGAGAGAGAGAGAGAGAGAGAGAGAGAGAGAGAGAGAGAGAGAGAGAGAGAGTAATCTAACTGAGGATAACGAGAGTGAAGCTAAGGTCGTTAATCGTGTTTTCAATTCGGTGTTCTTGTTGCTTTCGGTGTCTTCTGAAGTCTGTAAGACAATAATTTTCATAGTAATTTGAAGTAGTTTTGTTTTCAATGTGTTCTCTATTTGAAGTTATTTGCTTTATAGTTATGAGTAGTGAGTAGTTTTTCTATCTAGGGTCGGGGTTAAACCTGACATAGTTATGCATGGTTTTATGAGTAAGATGATGTGTTGAATGCCTTCTATCTATTTTTAGATTGCTTGTTGTGTTTATGCCTAGATGAAAATCAAGGTAATTTGAGTTTTTAACTTGATTGAAAGAGAAAGTTATAGACTTGAAGGTTGACATTGTTCGATTGCGAAAGTTTCAAGCTTTGGATCCAAAACAAGTGATTGAGTGAGTTGATTTATGAGAGTAGATTGATTTGCATTCTAATCAACAAAAGTTGATTAATTTATCTATTTAGAGGCATGATCTTTATCTTCTTACGAGTTTATATGCATGGCTATGTTGTGGTAACCTTTATCCTAGGTTTTTATTCTTATTTGAATTTCTTAAGCTATATTTGTTACTGAGTTCGTTGCCTTGGTACCGGGTCTGTTCTTAGTTTGTTAGTGTGTGTTAGTAAGTTTATCCAGGTTCGTTAACGACCCTGACAAAGTTGTTAACGAGGTTGGTCGTGAGAGTGTTGTGTTGTTTTGCTTTGTTTTATTTTTCTTAGTAATTTTGATAGATAAACAACCGTGCTTCCCGTGGAACGATCCTGGCTCCCCTATACTCAGCGGGGTCTTGACTATAAATTTATTTGTTGTCAACGAAACCCTCTCAACAAATTGGCGCCGTTGTCGGGGAAGCATCAGTGTTTGTTTATTTATCTTTGGGTCTGAGAATAGCTTGACCCCGTTTTTGTTTTTAATTTTTGTTTTCTTTGTCTGTTTTATCAGCGTATGCCAGTTGGATGTCGAAGGATCGAATTTGACAACGTCGATTATTATTCAGAACCTGAACGTTGCTTGCACCATAGACGCCGAGAGAACCGAGCTATGGCTACACCCGAGGAGATGACTCGTCAGATGGCCGAACTATAGAGGCAGATGGAGGCTTTTAAGACTAAGAAAGAAGCCGTTGTTGTCGAGGCTGAGCGTCAACGAGTCAACAATGCTCGTCCACAGGAAGAGCTGAATGCCTATCTGAGGAATGCCAAAGAATACATGCATCCTGAACTGAGGGTGCCAGAGTCTCCAATTGTGCTTCCGGAGATAGAGAAACCATTTGAGATTAAGTCTCAATTTATATACTTGATCAAAAGGGCTCAATTTGAAGGGAAACCTACTAAGTGTCGTATGGTACATATCAGGAATTTTCTTGATTTATTTGACACCATAGCTGCTGAAGGTGTCTCACTTGAATATGTTCTGTTAAAAGCTTTCAGGTGGTCTCTTACTGGAAAGGCCCTGAGTTAGTTGGAGAGCTTACCTCCTAAGTCTATCAGGACTTGGAAGAACTTGTATGATTAATTTCTTACAAAATTCCCCTTGCCAAGACAACGGAGCTGAGAAAACGCATCACCTCCTATCACCAACTGCCCAATGAGACTTTCATTGAAACATGGGAAAGATTTAAAGAGATGCTTAGATAGTTCCCCACTCATGGACAACCTTTATATGTACTCCAAGAATTTTTTTTCCAAGGTATCAATGCAGAGACGAAGAACCGCCTCAACACGCATACAATGTGCGGTTTTATAGAGATGGAGCCTACGACTACATGGGAATTGATGGACAAGCTGTCTAACTATGATGCCATGTATTGTATCCAGCAATCTCCGCAGCCCCAGAGGCGGCTCTACGTCCCAAACAAGGAAGATGTTGACCCAGATGTCAAAAATCAATTTCTACAAGACGAGGTCAACCGCTTGAAGAAGCATGTAAGTTTTTAGAAATCCTCTCAATCTTGTCAAGAGTGTGGTTCTTCTGCCCATAGTACTTCTGCTTGCACTAACATAGAGCAGGTGAGAGCCTTTGAGACATAAGATGAAGTGAATTATATGAGAGGCCCATACAGAAACCAGCCGAATAATTTTGACAGGTCAAACAATTATCCAACATGGGGCAACCAAAATCCGAATATCAACTATGCAGCGCCCCCACAAGATACGAGACCTGCACCATATCAACCTCCAGGCTACCAAGAGCCTCCATCATGGGTACAAGGGTTACAGGAAGGCATTAGCGGAATCCAAGCCAACCTGAACAATCAAAACAAAAGATGGGGAGAGTTTGATATATGGAAGAAGAATGTCGACTCCCAACTCGGGAACTTTACTGCACGAATTCCAAGACCACAAGGGCAACTCCCGGGCCGTCCCGAGGAGAACCCTAGGGGACAAATAGCAGCGGTACACCTTAGGAGCGGAAAGACAGTACCGGAGCGTGTCTAAGCTAAGGACAAGACCGAAGAGGACGCCACGGTTCCACTCGGTAACGACCCAGCGAGAGCGAGTACCGAATCAGCACACCATGGTGACGAGGCTCCCAGGGTCGTCAACGACCCTAATCTAGGTAAGTTTTCTCATCCGAGCCCTCCTCTCAATCCCAGGCTCGTTAAAGACCCCCAGGGTCGATAACGACCCGCCGAGGACACCTAACGACCCTAGTGTCGACCCGGTAACTTCACATCTCGAGCCTGACTTGATTCCAAGGATGGTGAAATCTCTTCATTTTCCTATTAAGAAATCAAAGGACTCTACTAAGAGTAATTTTAAGCGTTTGGTAAAGATTCTTCAGGGCATTAATATTTCCATCCCATTCGCTGAGGCCCTAAGCGAAATGCCGGCTTACACAAAATTTTTGAAAGATAATCTTAGCAGGAAAAGATCTATCACGGAGCTGCAAGATGAAGTCCGATGTATAGCTCTACCAAAAAAGCTAGGAGACCGAGGGAGGTTTGCCATAGCAATTGGCATTGGCGACCACAAATTCAAAGCTTTATGTGATCTGGGCGCCAGTGCTAGTTTACTTCCCCTCTCAATCTGGTCAAAATCCAACATGGGACCATTAGAACCTGTAGATATGAACCTCTACATGGCAGACGGATCATGCGTAAAAGCCACAACAATCGTGGACGACTATCCCATTCAAGTTAGGAAAATCTTTATACGGAATGATTTCATCGTCCTCGATATGCCTGAAGACCCTCATGTCCCCATAATCCTAGGCAGGCCATTCCTAGATACAACAGGTGCCAGGGTCGATGTGCGGAAAGGACTTCTCACTTTTGATATTGGAGAGGAACGCATGGAATTCAGCCTTGACCAAAATGCCAATGACCCAACTGCGGCTGCACATATCGAGTTGACCCAACCGGAACTCGACATAACTGATCCTACCGATCCTCCTCCAACTACCAAAATGGACGAGAATCTCACACAAGTCCCTACCAAACCTCATTGGCCCATTACTGAGTCCTACACACAAGGCTATAATCCAGGTGAGTACTCTAACCATGAATTCGCTAATGTTGGTTATGATTCTTTTTCATACTTTGTTCCTACACCATGCTCCACTGTATATGCTATAGAGGAATCCAGACCACCTTCGTTTTCGGATTTCACTAACCCTTATGTAGGAATACCAGGCATACTGATAGAAGATAAATGACCAAATTTAGTGACTCAAGCCAATAATGCCTACAAAGCCAAGTATGGGGTACCTCAAGACCCCAACATAGTTGCAAAAGAGCCACCTTAAGCCAAGGTAAGTACGTCGGGCTAACGACGTTAAAAATAGCGCTTACGGGAGGCAACCCGCTTTTAGTATAGACTAGATTTTTCCTTTCTTTGTAGACCTTTTTTTTCCTAGCTTTCTCTTGAGTTTTAGTAGTTTTTTTTAGGATAGGAAGATAGGATAGTTTTTTAGCTAACAAGATGTAGGAGATGGGTTCGTAAATCACTCAAGGAGGCTACGACGGCTCGTTAACGACCCCACCCAGGGTCGTTAACAACCCGGTTGGGCGAGCCGACTCGGCAAAATGGGCAGGTAAGTTTTTTGTAACCCTAATCTATCTTCTATCTACCCATGAGCCTCCCCTTTCACCTCTTCCCCTACCCCGACCCTCTCCTATATAACCCTCCTAAACCTCCAAAAAAAAATTCACTCTCAATCTCTCAATCTAGAAGCCTAAATCCTCCAAAAATCCTACCGGTTTTTCTTCAGCACCGATCGGAATTTTCACCGCCAGCGAACTTCGGAGACCCAAATAGTTAACGAAGCCCGCCGCGCTTGTTTTCATTACCGACGAGATTCGAGCTCGTTAATCACCCAATTTTCGATCTTTGTTCTTCGATTTCTCAATCTACCAGTATGTTTCTAAACCCTAACTCTCTATTGCATGATTCATGGTTTATAGGGTCGAAATTTTATATCTTGTTCATAGAGGATAGAATGGCACGCCTTTGTTGCTCAATGATTTTATTTCTTGATATATTAGTGGTTGATCTTGCCTTCTAGAGGTTTTTTCTTGCTTGGATTCTCCATTGCAATTTGATTTAGGATAGCATGAACTACCTTGTTTTAGATGGTTCTATCTTCACTATGAGTTTTTGAGCAATTATAGCATGATCGGGACGGGTAATTAAGCAATTATGGGGTGCATATATCCGATTGTGTGTCTTATGTAGGATTAGGAATGATGCATGCTTGATTCATGGTTAAATTTTAGTCTTTTACATTCAGAAACTGCAAACTGGTCCTCGACGGCTCTTTAACGACCCACCCAGGTTCGTTTACGACCCTGCGCATTACAGGCAAACAAAACCAATCCAGATCCGTTACCGACCCAATTGGGCAGTTAACGAGATATTCTAAGAGCTATTCCGAGACCAAGTATGGGGTCTCTTGCCTATTGATTTAAGTGGATCTTATTTTGGAAAAGTCATATTTTTTGTAGGTCCACATGGCAAGTTCTAGACGAGCCACTACCCGAGCCTAAATGAAGAGGAGGAATACGAGATCCCCATCTCCACCTCGCATGGACAACGTGATCTTGCGCACTCAAGGACAAGCGGACCACTACAATGTCGTACTAGACAAGGACCACAACACTAGGTGGTTCTCGAGGTCGAGTGCCAAGCAAATGCGGATCTATGATGATGTCAAGGAGACCTTTTCTATTCTCGAAGTGCCTCACTTGTTGAATAAGGAGAATTTACCACACTTCCCGGCTCACACATCCGAGTTTCTAGCCACTCTTGAGACGAGCTTCCTGACGAAGACTTCGGCGGGATACATTCGATTTAGGCTCGGGAATGTGAACCGAGTTCACTTTGGCGGAGTTCAATGCTATGCTGAGCTCCCAAATCCTTCTCGAGATTACAGCCTAAAGGATTACAAGGTGACGAGGACTTGGAGTTACATCACCGGAGAGGTCGAACCCTCCACTAAGGCATTATCCGGGGCAAGCATCATCAACCCCATATTCAGGATCATTCTCCGAGTCCTAGCTGCTACATTCTGGCCTAAGAGAGAGCTGAACAGGCCGACAAGGACAGAAGTTGCTTGCCTCCGCACAATTCTTTTTGAAGAGCCCGCCCCATTGAACTTGGGGTACGAATGGCTATACTATGTTGAGAAGTCAACCAAGTCTAAAGAAGTATGGTGCGGGAATCTGGTTAGTCTTTTGGCGACCAATCTTGGAGTTGATCTCACAATCTACACACAGGCCCACACTCAGTTGCTCAACAAGAACTATTAGTTCAGCTCCGGTATCTTTACACAGGTTCGGGATGGGTACATTACAAAAGTTCAAGGCCGAAACGTTACGCCCACCCTATCTAAGATGGAGCTACTTTATGTACCGAACTGGTACGAGGCATGGACGGGGCATGCATTCCCGTTAGAGCCCAAGTCGCAAGATGAGCTGTCACTGAGGCTGTGTGAATCACGATTTGAGAGAGAGGGAGACGAGATGGAAGAAGATGATAAAGATTGTGATACACGGGTTTCGAATACCCTTCATCCCATTTCCGTTAAACCTCCCAATTCCACCTCCTTATTTTTGTAAGTTTTGGGCCCAAGGCCCATCTCTTTATACCACCGTAAATAAGCCCAAAAGCCCATGATTTAGAGAAGGGATATTAATTTCGAATGTATTAACCTTCTATCAAAATCACACCTAAAAGTGATCATTAGCCTAATCCATTTAAATCAATCTCTCTCCACTATCCATTCACGTAACTTCTATCAAATCACACTAAAAATTTATCATTAGCCTAATCCATTTAAATTAATCTCTCTCTCCACTATCCATTCACGTAACCTAATCCCGTTAAAACTGATTTTGTTGGAACCGACTATCTTCGGTTCCATCCTTCTTCAAATATCACAATCACGTTTCAAGAACTCAATCATATTTCATTGTACCCTTTGTGTTGCGTTGAAGGAGCCGAAACCGAAGAAGATCTCCGCCTCTTGTTCACTGCTTCTCGAGTTTAATCTCAGTGTGAATACTCTGTTTTCGTCGTGTAACTCGCCGGTCGTATTGGTCGCCCGATCACCGGTGAACTATTCATCATTGGCCATCTTCTTCGCTATCGCAGGTAACATATTTGTTTTCCTCTTCTTTCTTTCCTTTGCTGCCTAGAGAGGGTTCCATAGTGGGTTGGTGAAGGTCGATCGGTGCGGCCCGCAAACTCGGAAGTTTGGTGAGGGGCTGTCTTGAACGTTGGGCGATGAGGCTTGTGGCAACGGGCCTGTTCGAGGATGTTCGTAATAGGGAATTATAGGTTGTCTTGTTAACTAGTGGGTTCGATCGAGTCTTGTGTTGGGAAGGATAAATATTGGGTCTTCTCGGTCTACACCTGTTCATGGAGTTTTGCTTGCTCTAAGGTACATGTTTGAGGAACTGGACTGGAAGAACAACTTTGTTCATGGCAAACGACTTAATTAAGTCGGGTTTCTGGGTTTGGGTTAGTGGAGTTTAACTAAATTATGTATGCTTAATTCTAACGAGTTGACCATGTTGAATTTGTCTCCATGGGTGGGTCATCTAGTAAAATAGAAGTTCGATGTCAAGTTTATAATTTGGTGGGGTTTCCTGGGGTCATATAATGGTTAATTAAAGAATCATGGGAGTGGTGTCTTCTATTAATCTAGCAGGTGGTTTATTTATAAAACTTAATTGTATTTGACTTTAGTAAGTGAGGTTAAAACAATCGAGTGGCAAAGAGTGTTATTTTATTTATTTTTTAATAGATACAAGTAGTTGTTTTGGTTAAAGATTTAACTATACTACTGAATCGGTTTTTTTAGTCAGGTGTGTAGAGCGAGTTTTATTCATTTAAGTATCATTAGAGGAAGTGGCTGTTGGACCTAACGTAGTTGTCATGTCGACATTTCTATTAGGGGATCACTTTCGTTCGCGCTCTTAATTCCGCTTTCTTCAAAAGATTCCTAGCTTCGAGGTAAGTCGTTTTTCGACTTGCTCGGTTCTTTTCTCCCTTGTTAGACTGCGTATCGATATTGTAGGACGGGTTTTGGGAACTAGTCCGGAATACCTTTTAAATTGTTTTGAACTCCTTGTGTGTTGTGTGCATTAATGATTTTAAATATATTTTATCGGAAATTATTTTGGAACGTTTTCTCTGTGTTGGTACCGTTTCCGACACGGCCCATTGTAGCTGGTGTTGAGGAAGAGTTGGCTACTTTGACCCGTGTGACTGGGAAAATCGTACCCCTTCAAACGAAAATTATTATCTGTGTGTTTTTGGCAAGCGCTCCAGTGGAGGCTTAGCCCGGAGTTAGAAGGGAGATTGGGAAGTGGAGTGGGAGGGCCTGTCTCTGCACTCGGCGCGATGATGAGCGCCTTGGAAGACGGATTGTGGACAAAGGAAGAATTGCATTGTTGTGTGACTATGATTGCAAATGCGTATGTGACTGTTGTGACTGACATAATTAATTTAGGTATTGGCCTCTAGAGTTTTGATTGCGGTTGTGGATTTGTATGCTGACTTTAGAGAAATGATTTCAAAGCGTTCTACAGTTTCCATATTCTTTCTAGCTTGGTAGATTAGACGTTGACCCTTCGGGGAACATTTTTCAGTTCCAGGTATGAATCAGGGAGCCGTGCAGGAACCGAGGCAAGATGGCGGGCCGGAGCGGTAGAGAGCGCGTGTCATAGTGGGATTGGTTTATATTAGTTATTTATATTAGTTAGAATATTGATTTTAATATTTGTTAGATAGAGTGGTATTTAGTTTCAGTTATTGTCTTTTGGATCAGATAGTTCAGTTTCAGTAGGCGTTATGACGTATTTGATTATTTATAATTTTCGGGGATTCATGCATAATTACATTTTTCTAAGTTTTATTAAATAAAGGTTGGATATTTTATTATGTTTTTCTCGTCGTGCCCGAGTTGTAAGGTCCTACAGTGTAGTTGTCAACCTAATAAATAGTACCTTGTAAGGTCTATTCCCTAGTAGCGCCTCGACAAAAGTCGGGGTGTTACAAAGATGAGACCAAAGAGGCAGCTACCGAGGGAGGTACAGAGGATCTTGACATCGAGGAAGATGACCTCGATACAGAAATTCTAGGCACCAATGTCTTCGTTAACGAGCCCACCAAGGTCATTAACAACCACTTCGAGGCTTCAACCGATGCTCCTATCGAGGCTCACAGCTTCGGTAACGACCTGCCGAGAGCACCTATCGACCCCCCGCAGCCACCTATCGACCCTCATTCTTATGGTATCATGCCATACAACCCGGTGCTTTACCAAGATCACTTCCAACCTCACAATCACTATCAACCACCTCCTCCGCCCGAGTACACTGGATCGAGTATGCCGCCACCATGGGCTGAAGATCTTTCAGCTCAGATGCAACAACTTAACCTTCAGCAGACACATATTCATCAGAGGATGGATAGATGGGAGAGTGTCGATTCTGCTCGCATGGCGTTCGAGGATACGAGGCATCAACAGAGAGAGGCGGAAGATGCAGAGCGCTGGAGGACGATGTATGACTTCATGGGGAACTTCGAGCATTGTTTTCCACCACCTAACCGCTGATTCAGTCTAAAGAGTTTTCTTGTTTTCTGCTTTACGACTATGTAAGTTTTTTTTCTCTTTTGTTGTTTTTCTTTCTTTTCTTTTCTTTTCTTCTTCTTATTTTTTCTTACAGTGGGGACACTGTAATTTTAAGTATGGAGTGGGAAAAGGGTAGAAAACTTGTTGTCTTGAGTTTTGTTTGTTTTGTTTATTTTATGTGTTTTGAGTAGTTCTTTGTTCCATAAAAATCGAGAAAAAAAAAGAGAAAAAAATCGAAAAATTTTAAAATTTCCAAAAAGTGTTTTAGAATTGATAGATATCCTTTTCTTATGGTTCTATGATAGTAGTTGCTAGCATGATCATATAATTCCTTGCAAGCATGTCTTTGATAGTTTAGCCTGATTCATGTTTTAAAGTTGTTTTTAGGAAGGAATAGCATTTGATGAAATTGAGCATGTATACTTTTTTAGCATAAGTGATGCAATCCAACAAAATTGACCTTGTGAGTTATTTTTGGCCTTATAGGGAGAACATAAGAAATCCCTCTTCTTTTCTTGTATGATTACCCTCTATATGCATATTATCTCTTGTAATTGTGATGATTATCTATTTCTTGAGACCTATATAAGATTTATATTTCATTACTTGTGAAGATCATATGATAGAGAACTTTTTCATAATCCCAATTAATCCTTATCCACCCTACATTATCCTTCTTTTGACAGCCAATTTGAGCCTGAAGTCTTTTATTTTTAGCTCCACAAAATTGTTCCCTAGCCGAGATAAGATTTACCCTATCCGGGGATTATGACTTAGTTTGGAGAGGTCAGTTTTGATTTGAGTGAGATGTTATGATTGGTTTGAAATTGAAGGATTGATGCGAAGGGTAGATTGGAAGTCTCTTGTTTTATTTTGTAAAAGAAAGATCTCTTGACAATAAAGAGCACAAAAGAAAATTTGTTGAAAAAAATGAAGGATGTATACACAATGAGGTTCGTTAACGACCCTGATGGTTCGTTAACGAGGTTGCGCAAGAAAAGGGAAGTATATATAAAAAAAGGGATTGAGTTAAAGAAAGTGGATGTGTATTTGTGTTTAATAGATAAATGAGAGATTCTTTTGAGTTATTTTATGAGACTTTCTAGGATATGTTGGTTGAGTGAAAGAGAAAGTGCATAATGAAGAGTGAGTTTGGTTATATTTTGAAGTTTTTGTGTTGTGTGTGAGTTTTTAGGAGTCTTTGATTCCCGGATATTATTAGCACCACATAGCCAAAATATTTCCACGCCTTATTGTTATTACCAAGCCCCATTACAACCCGGCCGAATGGAAGCTTCTATTAAGTTTTTCATTGAGCCTAAGTTTTGTTGATGATTTTTGCTTGTTTTTGACAAATCTTGGGTGGAGAGTTTGGTGATATAATTTCCAATTTCTATGAGTTTTTGTATATAAGACGAGTTGAGAGTTGTTATTCTAAGCCCAAACACATGAGAGTTGAGTGAAACACATTATCCTTTGTGAGGTTGGATTGTATTTTCTTATGTCTATTTAGTGCATATATATGTGATGATATTAATAGTCATTTGCTATTTTCTTCTATATGTTGAAGTTGCTTTTTGGATGATGGCTATAGCTTGATAAGTATGATTGTTTGGTTTTGATTATTGTTTAGTGATTGCTTGAGGACAAGCAAGTTTAAATATGGGGTATTTTGATGTTCGTGTTTTTGGTATAGTTTTTAGGATGTTTTCTTAGATTGTTAGGTTTAGTTTTAGTTGTTTTAGGGTTAGTTTTTTTATCTTTTTGGATAAGTTTGCATATTTTATGAAAAGTATGGAAGCTACTCCGTTTTGTGTCTTTTTGTAGGTTTTAGTAACGAAATGGTGCTTTTCTGGAGTTGATTGGAGTGCTATGGTGGAAGACGGAAGAATACGAGATAAAGGAGTCGAAGTCAAGATTTTTAGAGTTGAATTGTTGAAGAAAGCTAAATCCAGGCTCGTTAACAAGGTTGTGAAGGGTCGTTAACGAGGCTTAGAGATAGAGTTTTTCGAGAGTTCGTTTTGATGTTTACCGACCCTGTGCGAAAATTTATTCCGTTTGTCAGTAGGGTTTTTAATGAGTTTTAGGGTTATTATATTTTATATTTTAGGTCTTGTTATCTTTTTAGGTTTTATTTCTGTCTTTTTAGAGTTACTTTCTATCTTTTAGGAAAGTTTTTATCTTCTAGCCTTTTTTATTTGATAGCTTTATTAGTATAAATACCCTTCTTTTCTAGCCTACGGGGGGGTTCGGACGTGTTCAAGGAGGATCCGAGAAGGAGGAGCCGAGAGAGAGAGAGAGAGAGAGTAATCAAACCGAGGCTTACGAGAGTGAAGCTAAGGTCGTTAATCGTGTTTTCGATTCGGTGTTCTTGTTGTTTTCGGTTTCTTTTGAAGTCTGTAAGATAATAATTTTCTTAGTAATTTGAAGTAGTTTTGTTTTCAATGTTTTCTCTATTTGAAGTTATTTGCTTTATAGTTATGCGTAGTGAGTAGTTTTCCTATCTTTGGTCGGGGTTAAACTCGGCATAGTTATGCATGGTTTTATGAGTAAGATGATGTGTTGAATGCCTTCTATCTATTTTTAGATTGCTTGTTGTGTTTATGCCTAGATGAAAATCAAGGTAATTTGAGTTTTTAACTTGATTGAAAGAGAAAGTTATAGACTTGAAGGTTGATATTGTTTGATTGCGAAAGTTTCGAGCTTTGGATCCAAAACAAGTGATTGAGTGAACTGATTTATGAGAGTAGATTGATTTGCTCGCTAATCAACGAAAGTTGATGAATTTATCTATTTAAAGACATGATCTTTATCTTCTTACGAGTTTATATGCATGGCTATGTTGTGGTAACCTTTGCCCTAGGTTTTTATTCTTATTTGAATTTCTTAATCTATATTCGTTACTGAGTTCATTGCCTCGGTACCGAGTCTGTTCTTAGTTTGTTAGTGTGTGTTAGTAAGTTTATCCAGGTTCGTTAACGACCCTGACAAAGTCGTTAAAGAGGTTGGTCGTGAGAGTGTTGTGTTGTTTTGCTTTGTTTTATTTTTCTTAGTAGTTTTGATAGATAAATAGTCGTGCTTCCCGTGGAACGATTCTGACTCCCCTATACTCAGCGGGTTCTTGACTATAAATTTATTTGTTGTCAACGAAACCCTCTCAACACATGTAAATCCAGTCTTTTCAAGCATCATATTACAGAGGATTCAAGATGTGATTTTTGTGGAAAGGAGGAGTTTGTTATGCATGTATTATACCAGTGCCGCTTTCCTACGCTGGTTTGGGACTTGTTTCCTCATTTAGCTGTATTGGCAGAAAATTGCACTACTTTTCTAGACTGGGCAGAGAATGTGATACAACTATCTGATTGGGACCAAGGGGTTTGGGCCTTCCTCTGTTGGAATATCTGGCGGGCTCGACACCGAGCAATTTTCTAACAGGAGCAGACTGATGAGGGAGATCTTATCCATAATAGCTTGCAGTTGTTAGAGGAATTTAGACAAGGAAATGTCGTCCAAAAACTCCAACCCATAATTGGCAATCAATCTGGTCAAAAGTGATACGAAGTTGTATAGATTTCGTATCGGATTCAATGAATAAAGTAACTGGGTAAAGAGAAGAAGGGCTAAAGCCAGGGATAAGGAGTGACTCAAATGAGAAGTCAAACGTCAGACGAGGAAACAGAGAAGAAGACTAGGGTTTTGGGATAATTAATTTCTCATTTCTGATTCATTCAAAACATAACAATATGAGAGTATTTATAACAACTCTCGTATCTAGCAAAATCGGAAAAGATAACGCTGAAATGATATCTTACTAAAATATAAAACTAAATCCTAAATAAAAGGAAATAATATTCTTAAATATAAATTATTATCCTAATTAACCTAACTAATATAATCTAGCGTATCAATTACTCCCCCAGTGAGAATCGACTCGTCCTCGAGGCGGAAATCAGGAGAAGAATTCGAAAATCAATGTCTTTCCTCGATCATACGGCATACGATGTGGCACTCCTAGTTGAAGATGAAACTTAAAATGGAAAGCCCGGAATGTAAAGTCCTCGAGGAGAAGGACGCTCTCCACCCCAAAGTTGACCTCGATAACGTTGATGTGTTTCACATCAAGTGGAGTCTCGGGCACAACTTCGATATAAGTTGCAGTCTCCTACCTTGCTAAATTGACACAAAGAATGTTAGCAATTAAACCTGCAGGCGGCGGACAAGGGAAGACGAAGGCCAGGGGAAGCCGCGGGCGCGGGCACGGAACCGCGGGCGCGAGTAAGGAACCGCGGGCGCGGGGCACGCTGGCCGCGGGTGCCCGGACCTTGACGACGGGCGCGGGGTTAGGGTTGTGCTCCACCTCGCTCGCATCTTCATGAGGACTGCCCAGGAGATGACAAAGTCGATCCAATATTTGATCTATAACTTCGAATCGTTGATCCATAGCGTGGAATGTCAACGACATGTTTTGAAAAATGGCTCGGATATCTTAGTTTGCTGAATTATTGCTTGTAACGGTAGACATGGTGATTGTAGAGTTCGGGGAATGAAAGCACCAATTGATACGAAATTGTATTGATCTCGTATCAGATTCAATGAATAAAGCAACTGGGTGAAGGGAAGAAGGGCTAAAGCCGGGGATAAAGAGTGTTTTGCTAATTAATTTCTCATTTCTGATTCATTCAAAACATAACAATATGAGAGTATTTATAATAACTCTCATATCTAGCCAAATCGGAAAAGATAGCGCTGAAATGATATCTTACTAAAATATAAAACTAAATCCTAAATAAAGGAAATAATATTCTTAAATGTAAATTATTATCCTAATTAACCTAACTAATATAATCTAGCGTATCAAAAAGTGGGCAACACCAGAACCTGGTTGGGTGAAGATAAATGTAGACGCAACTGTCAAAGAGAATGAGTGTGGAGTTGGAGTTATAGGCAGAGTGTGTGATGGCACTATAGTCTTCACCGGAGCGAAATGGATTCAGCAGGGTACAGAACCTGATGTTGCTGAGGCAGAGGCGGCACTTTGGGGATTACAACTTGCTTCTTCGCTGGGCCTTGAACAGATTGTCCTGGAGTCTAAGTCACTCAAGTTGATTCTAAAAGTTGAAGGCGGGGATCTTCCAAACACTGTATTTGGTGATATTGTGGCTCTTGCTGTTGAATGCAGTGTTTCCTTCCAGTCTTGTAGATGGGTGTTTTGTAGAAGATTAGTAAACAAAGCGGCTGATTGGTTAAGTTGTTGGAAACCGATCGAGCCTTTTATTGTTTCTAGTAATGTTTATTTTCCGTCCGAGTTCTATGATGTATTAAACTCTGATCTTGATCAATAGAACGTTTGCTTTCCATCAAAAAAAGAGTTGAAATTGGAGAAAGCCATAAAAGTCCAAACAAAAGCTTAGGCCATGTACAATGGAGGGATCTTAGAGGTACTTAATAAGTTCTTGTATAATTTTGGGGGCAAAAAAAAGGAAAATCTTAAGCACCAAGGTGCCTTGTGCTTGTACAGGCACTATCTAAGAAACTCTCACATTAACTTCTAGAGTTTGGTTCAAATGAAACAAACTCTTATCTTGAAAAATGAAAAGTGCACTAGTAACTAGGAAAAATGCATTACTAACTAGGAAAAGTGCAATCCGAAAAGTGTATTACAAAAAATACAAAAAGTGTACAACAAAGTACAAAAAGTGCAAATGCAAAAAAATTGCACTATAAAGTAGGAAAAATGCACTACGATAGGAAAAGTACATTGGTTTCATTTTTCAGGATAAGAGTTTGTTTCATTTGAACCTCTTAACTTCTAACCACTAATATTTTACCACATGTCATTCAACTAATCCATTTTATTTCTATGTATGGGTTTATATATTAAACTTTTGACCATAATTTTTTAAGCTTTTTAAAATTATAGTTTATAATAACTTGATAAAATAACATTATCTATCCAATGAGACTAATATTGTATATACTTTATATATTTAAAAACAATTAGGATAATATTTACATATGATTAATTGTATATTATATAATATAAATTTATATGTTATTATATGTATTATTTGAGTATAATAATTTATTTAAGTTATTAAATAATTATTTTTGCATTAAAATAACATATATAATGATCATATAAGACATATTTATAATTTTGGTATGAAAAACTAAAGGTAGAATAAAAATAAATGGGTGCTTATAAGTACCCATAAAGTTTATCTATTAGAGTGACAAAAATAAAAAATACCACAAAACCCAAAATGCTTAAAGAACTCGCATCTACATGCGGCTCCACCCCCTCTCTAAAATGGACCCGAACCCTAGAAACTCCATGGCAGCCGCCGCTGGGGAATGGCGCTCTCCGCAAAATCCCGTCCAAGAAATCGGCTATCTCGGTCAATAAATTGAAGTGGTGCCCAAAAAATTACTCGATTTGCTTCCATATACCCCAGATCTACTATTTGGGGGAAATCATCTTACAACTAATCGACTTGCCGACTTAATTCCGTTGCTCGTGGCGGTGCTAATAGCCATGAGGCGTTCATTTGCGCCTTCACAAAAGCCTAAGGAGTGGGCGACTCAAAAAATTATCACCAGCAACCTCTCTGCTCCTCCTATGGCGAGGATTGGGGCGATTATCCGTTCGTGGACTCGTTTCTTGACAAAAGGCATGAATAATATTTTTCGGGGTGTTTGGGATGTCGGTTGGTTATTTCCCGGCCCTGGTGGGTTGGCGGAGCGCCCCTCCTGTGGCCAGTGCCCTGGTGGGGTTCGGTGGGTTGGTTCGTGGAGAGGTGCGGCGATTGGGTGCTTCTTGCTCGTCTCGGACGTGGTTTCCTCGGTATTCCCTCTGTTCTTCCACGCCTTGGCTTCGTTTACTGCCCTTCCTCCTGCTGGCCAAGCTTAATGGCATTCACAGTTTGTTGTTACTCTTCTCCACCAAGCTTCATTTAACTTTTCTAGAACCAGTCTTGGATCCGCCAACCTGCTCGGTCCTTTTATTTGGGCTCTTTGACTTTGCTATCAATTGTTGTTGGGGCTGCAAAAATTTCATGCGAAACCTCTTGTTCTCTCAGACCATACTTATTTTTTTCTTTGAATTAAAACCAGTTTACAAGTTTTGTTAGACCCTGTGTGTTGGAGTGGTCTTTCACTTTTTATGATCTTGTGTATATCTGTTGCACTGTAAATTGCTTTTCACGAGCATGCTTTTCTTACCTAATCACCGTGGAAATCACAATGCAAGCACCAATTTTGAGGACCCAAACCTGGTTGAAATCTTACATTACCACACCTTTTGTTTCTTTGTTTTCTGATTACTTGTTCTGCTTGGAACAAATTAAATTTGTGAGACCAATATCTCAACATTGCTTGTACAAGACTTGTCGTGGTCTTTGTATATGTAATGTAGAACCAATTGAAATGCCTAACAACACTGTGCTTAATAGCACTGCTACAAATAATATCGCTACCCATCTCTTCCATTATTTGGAGAAGTTGCAAAGGCTCGCTCAAATAACAGAATCTCGCCTATGAGAGATTCACAAAAAAAAAAGGGTTACTAAAAAACAAAACACGTCCGAAAAATGTCTTGCAAAAGCTCTTGTTCTACACCCTGTGCAGACAAAGCAACCTTGGGAGGATGACCTCCTATACATGGCCAAAAGCCACAACAATAGGTTTTTTTTTATGAAGCTCTGCTTATGGAATTGTAGGGGCATGAAACGTGGCCTGTTCTAGACCGAAGTCCACGCGTTATGTCGCCTAGAACAAATCAATGTCATAGCACTAGTGGAGAATAAAGCACAACACCCACCTGAATGCAAAAATTGGCAAAAAGCGGGTTTTGACTCGATGGAGTTCCTCCCTGCAAACGGACTTTCTGGTAGTATTTGTGTCCTTTGGAAGAGAGTAAAACTCCTTAATGAAACGTTTAAAACAATACATAAGGGAGACCGGTTTATTGGCTTCCATTATGCCAACCTTGAAAATCAAAATGAAATGGTAATCATCTTCGTTTATGCACCGCCTAGGGCCCAAGAAAAGGACTCTTTTTGGCTGTCTCTAACAAAGTACATAAAAAAATATAACCTCCCATGTATTCTTAAGAGAGACTTAAACGAAATCCAACACCAAGATGAAAAAATTGGGGGTGCTAGTCCAATTCACTCCCGGTTTGAACGTCTTATAAATTTCAAAAACAATTGTGCCTATGTGACATCCCCACGGTAGGGAATAAATTCACATGGAAAAGAACTAGGAAACTTGAAAACACCACTTTCGAGAAACTTGACTGCACCCTAGTTAGCAACCAAATAATCCAATGGTACCCCTCAATAGCTACCAAAAATCATGCATTCTTGTCATCCGACCACTGCCCCATCTCGTGTGGGTTACCTTCTAGAGGGGCCTTCAAAGCACAACCGTTTAAATTTGAAACGATGTGGACCTCTAGAAAAGACTTTCAAAACATTGTCAAGCAAGCTTGGCGTCTCAACGCCAAGGGTTCCCCTATGTTTAACCTAGTAAAAAAAACACAACTACTAAAGGCAAAAGCAAAAGGCTGGAATAAACATACTTTTGGTAACATCTTTGAACAAATTAAAAAGCTAGATGAGGAGCTGTTGAAACTCTAGATAGAAATTATCGAGCAGAATAACTTGCAACTAATCGTAAAACAAGAACGCTTGTCCAAGAAGCGTGAATGCTTTATCCAGTTCCATTACTCCTATTGGAAACAACGGGCAAAAAACACACACATGAAGCTAAATGATAGAAACTCTAAATATTTCCATAGAATTGCTACTGGGAGAAGAAACAAAAACAATATCAAAGAAATCACAATAGTGGAAGGGACCCACATCACTAGGTTAGAAAACATAAAAAAGGAAATCAAGCGCGATTTCCAGAACCGTTTCCGTTTCTTGGAAATTAACCGCGCTAAACTTGAAAATATAACCCAAGTGCTACAGTACGAGATTAATGAGGAAGACAACATAGAACTCACCAAACCAGTTACTAACTCAAAGATTAAGAATGCAATTTTTGACATTGGGGATGACAAATCACCGGGCTTAGATGGCATGTTGGCATGTTTTTATAAAAAATACTGGAACATCATCGGTTCGGATGTGACCAAAGAAGTTAAAAGCTTCTTCCAATCTGGAAAATTGTTAAAACAAATTAACCACACTTTTATCACTCTAATCTCAAAATGCGATAACCTAAGCTCTACTAATCACTACCAGCCAATTAGCTTGTGCAGCACTATCTACAAAACCATTTCCAAGATTCTGACAAATAGACTAAAAATTGTCATGAACAAAATCATTCACCCAATGCAAGGAGCATTCGAGAATAATCGTAGCATTCACGATAATACCCTTATTGCTCGTGAAATTTTCCATTCTTTCCGCAACAAGAAAGGGCATGAAGGATGGATTGCAGTTAAACTTGACATGGAAAAAGCATATGATCGAATTAGCTGGGAATTCCTGGCTCATATTCTCAAAAAATTCGGATTTAACGACAAATTCATCTAGTGGATTCGAGAATGTGTGGAAACTGTCTCGTTCTCGATGTTATTTAACAACGGTCCGACGGAACAATTTTTCCCTCAACAGGGTCTAAGACACGGGGACCCTTTGTCCCCATCTCAAGAAAGGGAACGGAAATCTCAAGAAAGAAACAACCCAAAAAGTGGCATCGGCATCCAAATCTCAAGAAAGGGAACGAAAATCCCATTCCTTGCGTTTGTAGATGACATCATCATCTTTGCAAAGGCATATAACAACGCGTGTAAAAACATTAGTGAGATCATCGATGACTTCTGCCAGTTTTCTGGCCAAAAAGTCAATTTTCACAAATCTGCTTTTCAGGTCACAAAGAACACGAGTAATAGCACGCGACACCAAATAACACAAATACTCCAGATTGTTTATTTGGTTGCCCTGGATAAATACCTTGGTTGCCCGATTATTAATGGTCGGGTAACAAAAAACACTTTCAAACCTTTAACCCTTCGAACAAGGGATCAACTATCAAAATGGAAAGCAAACACACTATCGCAAGAAGGTCGGAAAACCTTAATAAAGGCAAACTTATCGCAGCAACCAAACTACCTCATGCGATCTTTAACAAAATGAATTCCTACATGTGCGTAGTTACGTACTGTAGGGTTCAATAAATTGGTAGTCTTAATTAAGACTCAAGAGATTAATTAATCTCACAAGCATGAATCGTTCAAAACCGAGCGAAACTCTGCTCAAATTTACTCAACCCACACACTCTTTAGTCTTCAAATTTAGGGAGTCACAGAAAAGATAGTACCATAATTAAATATGGACATTTTAAAATAAAAACATAAAAAAATCAAATCTGATTGTGCAGGCCTAGTGATGTGACAAGTCATGAAGAAAGCAAAAATGAAAAATGAACGCGCCACACGCGCTTGCATTCTCGCCCGACACCCCATTCCAAACCCTAGCAACGCCAGAGCCGCCGCCCCTGGAGTACCTCTCCTCCGACAAAAACCTTGCCCCGACACCGGCCTCTCCCCACAGCAAAGCAATCGACAGTCGATGTGTCGAGCAAAGAACAAACGTCCAACTAAGTGGTCTAATCTCCTTATTCCTAATTCAGAACTCATCCATGGAGATCTTGTGGATCTCAACATGCTCAATCGTTTTCAATCTTGAAGATCTCTATAGCAATTGCACAAACAATTACATCATGAAGTCGCCGCTCCATTTGATTCCTATTTCCTCCCATCTATTACTGGAGGATTTCAAAGTGTTTCCGCCCAAATCTATGATGCATCGGGCGTGGAAGGCCGGGGATAGGCGACGCTTCGAATCAATGAGGCTGACGGTCAATAGAAGGCCACCTAATCATCTTCGGCTGATTCCTCTGCTTCTCGCGTGGTCCGGGATTGGTCGTTGGGGGCGGTGTCGTCGTAGGTTATGGTCCCTTGGGTGGCCTGGTCTGGTGTGTGGCCAGCTGCAGTGGTCTTGCCACTCGTTCTCCGTTGTTGGGGCGTCCAGGCTGCTTTACTGTAAATACCCTTCATCCCTCCCCCCTTTTTCTTACTGTTTTTTCTCTTAACCTCTTTCTCCTGGCTATCCTTGTGGTTAGATGCTCAGCAACTTGTCTGGTATCCGTGATTATCATATATTATCCCTTGTTCTGGTCACTGCATAATTTTATTATGCTCAAATTTGGTGATAAAATACCCTTCACTGTGGGTGTTTATGTGTGGGTACACCCCAAAATATCCATTTTTGTGACTTTCAACCACAATTACCCAAACAAGATTACATATCCTAAAAACCAAAACCACTTCTTTAACTTTGGGAGCCTATTCTGCTATGAACACGAAAGGCTTAAACTCTTTTCTGGCTTTCAACAACTATCTCTGTTGCTGGTCCCGTTGTGGTTACTCGCTGCAACGTTTTAAACATTGCTAATCTGTGGATTAACGCCTCTTATGGCAATCAAGTGCCTCGTGTTGTACAAGTTTGTGATGCAGGCAATCCTTTTTGGTCTCTATGCAACTATATGGTTGTAACTGTCTTTGGGTGTAATCTTAACCCAATGTGTGGCATTAATACCATGTTTGTTTCTGACTATTGTGATGATTATTATAAGATCATGACATCTTTAGTGTAGGCTATCTACTCTGCAGTTATCAACTTTTACACGCAAGTAAAATGCGAGGTTTTTGTTGTACATAGATGTGTGTACAATATGGAAAACCCCCCAAAAAATATAGTGCATAGACCATGCCAAAAACATATAGTGCATAGACCATGCCAAAACCCTTGTCGTGATATTGTACCCATAAAATATAGATGTAGTGCCTCATCAATGGGGTGGTGTGTTGAACATTTTCGTAAAATGAAGTCTTATTACCAAATTCAGGAGACTTTCTTTGAGGCAATATCCTCCAGAAGGCAAAAAAGCCAAGTTAATGTCAAAAGCACCGTAACTAGGACCAAAATTGAATTGCTAAAAATCATAGAAAATGGCAAGAAATCCCATGGATCTCATGTTTACACCAGTTCTGGCGTGAGCTTGAGTAAACCAAACCAAAAAGATATAATAATAAAAAAAATGATGAATAATGACGAAAAACAGAAAATAACCTATTGTGATGTCACACTCAAAAAATATAGTCGTAAAGCGAACCATTTCGCTTTTGCAAAAGTGCACCCTAATTTCTTTTGGTATAGTAACGTACTATGGTTAGTTAGGGATTGCATCGACATAAAAACAAAAAGGATAACACTTAGATGTGGGATAAAATCCCTAAATGACAAAAATAGGACCACTAAACTTATCAATCCTACAACACCTACTAAATCACCCGATAAGAATATTACAAAATACCTGAAAACAATATCTAGGAGGCTTCCCCATCCTCCGATGGCCAAAAACCACAAACTAGATGGTTATTTATGAAGATTTGCATGTGGAACTGTAGGGGCATTAAGCGTAGGTCCTTCTGGACCGAAGTCAACGCGTTATGCCGCCTCGAAAATATTCACCTAATATCCCTAGTTGAAACAAAATCCCAAGACCCGCCAGAAAGTAAAGTATGGCAAAAAGCTGGCTTTGACTCTATCGAGTTCATTCCGGCAAATGGATTCGCTGGGGGGATATGTGTTCTTTGGAAGGGATCACATCTCTCGAATGAAAGAATCCAAACTATCCATAAAGATAACCGTTTCATCGGGTTCCACTACACAAATCTAGAAACCAATAATGAATTGATCATAATTTTTGCCTACGCTCCACCAAGGGCACGAGACAAAGACCAGTTTTGGATGAAACTTAAATTGTTTATCCAGAATTGTAACCTTCCATGTATCATTATGGGAGACTTAAATGAAATCCAACACCCAAACGAAAAGCAAGGGGGCGCCATTCCTAACCACTCCAGGTTTGAACGACTTATCAACTTTAAAAACGATTGTGATGTTTGTGATATTCCAACGTCTGGTAACAAGTACACTTGGAGAAGATCCAAAAACCTCGAAAATACTACTTTTGACAAACTAGACCGTACTTTAGTAAGCAACCAGATTATCCAATGGTACCCGTCTATATTGACAAAAAACCATGCCTTCTCATCCTCTGACCACTGCCCTATCTCATGTGAACTCCCAACAGGAGTACCATTCAAAGCACAACCATTCAAATTTGAGATGATGTGGACCTCTAGAAAAGATTTCCAAAACGTCATCAAGCAAGCATGGCGTTACAACACAGGTGGATCACACATGTTTAATCTCACAAAAAAGACACAACTACTTAAAACAAAAGCGAAAGCATGGAATAAACATACATTTGGAAATATATTCGAACAAATAAAAAAACTAGATGAGAACCTACTTCAAATCCAGAAAGACATCATTGAACACCATAATACGCAACTTTTTCAAAAGCAGGAGAGATTGTTGAAGAAACGATCGTGCCTCATTAATTTCCACAACTTATATTGGAAACAAAGGGCTAAAAACTCACACATTAAACTAAATGACAAAAATACCAATACTTTTACCGGATTGCTAGCGGTAGAAGGAATAGAACCAATATCAAAGAAATCCGTACAACAGATGGCACACAAATATCTAGACTAGAAAACATCAAAACAGAAATTAAACGGGACTTCCAAAACCGGTTTCGGGCTTTGGAAATAAACCGCAGCAAGCTCCAAGACATGACCCAAACCATCCGAAAAGAAATAACAGATGTCGAAAACACAGAGCTTATAAAACCAGTTTCGAACAGTGAAATTAAGAATGCGATGTTTGACATTGGGGATGACGAATCCCCCGGCCCGGACGGAATGTCGGCGAGCTTCTATAAAAAATATTGGCATATCGTTGGACCGGACGTGACCAAAGCTATTAAAAGCTTCTTTCACACAGGGAAGATTTTGAAACAAATCAACCATACATTTCTAACCTTACAACCCAAATGTGAAAACCCCAACTCAACCAACCATTACAGTCCAATTAGCCTATGCAATACCATATATAAAGTAATCTTAATGATTTTAATAAACCGCCTCAAAAACGTCCTAAACAAACTTATCCACCCAATGCAAGGGGCATTCGTCCAGAATCGGAGTATCCACGATAACACACTCATTGCGCATGAAATTTTCCACTCCTTCCGCAACAAAAGAGGGCGGGAGGGTTGGATTGCAATCAAGCTTGATATGGAAAAAGCCTACGATCGGATTAGCTGGGAATTCCTTATCGATATTCTTCATAGATTTGGCTTTCACGATAAATTCGTGGGTTGCATCCGAGAATGTGTAGAAACAGTCTCCTTCTCTGTCCTAGTCAACAATGGACCAACAAAACAATTCTACCCCCAACGCGGCCTTAAGCAGGGGGATCCCCTATCGCCATATTTATTCATTATTGCCGCCGAGATTTTGGCAAGACAACTCCACTTTTTGAGTACCAATCCAAAAAGTGGCATTGGGATCCAAATCTCAAGAAATGGAACAAAAATTCCCCTCTTGGACTTTGCAGATGATATCATCATCTTTGCAAAAGCCAATAGCCATGCCTGCAAAAATATTAAAGACGTTATTGATAACTACTGTCAAATATCTGGCCAAAAAGTCAATTTCCACAAATCCACTTTCCAAGTGACCAAAAACACAAACAACAACTCGAAAGAACAGATAAAACAAATCCTCCAAATTGCAAACACAGTTGCCTTGGATAAATATCTAGGATGCCCGATAATTAATGGGAGAGTAACACAAAACACTTTTAAACCCCTAGTATTACGCACCAGATCCCAATTAACAAAATGGAAAGCTAACGCCCTATCCCAAGAAGGGCGTAAAACCCTAATCAAAGCAAACCTTTTAGCACAACCAAACTATATAATGCAATCGTTTTGCTGCCACAATCAACCTTGAAAGAACTAGACGACATGAACAAAAACTTCTTCTGGAATAAGGAAAACAACTACAAACCACTCATAAGTTGGAATTCCATCTGTCGCACCCCCGCTCACGGGGGGTTGGGAATCGCTAAGGCGGCCGAAATGAACCAAGCACTCCAAATGAAACTACTTTGGAAAATCCTAGTAGAACCAAACAATATCTGGGTCAAAATAGTGACTGAAAAATACCTCAAAACAGAAAGTATCCTAAATTATAAGAAAAAACATAACACATCATGGCAGTGGTCCAAGTTAGTGGGCCTTCGAGACCTGTTCATTAAGGGACTCATTTGGCAAGTTGGGGACGACAAAACCATCCGATTTTGGAAAGACAATTGGACTGGCAATGGTCCCATCAACCCAAAGCCAGAAGCTGAAACCCTCATTAATTGGGAGGAGCTTATTGAGGTGTATCTCAGTGAGGATAACTCATGGAACATTGAAAAGCTGAGGCAGGTTGTTAATCAAGATGACCTCGAAAGAATCTCCAAAATTATTAACCCCATCAATAAAATACCGGACAGACTGTACTGGCAAACAAGCAAAAATGGTTGGTACTCCACTCACTCGACAATGCAGTGGCTCCACCAATCCAAAGGTGAACCAAAGATTAACTTAGAATGGATTAACCGGCTAAACATCCCTCCCAAAATGAAAAACTTCCTTTGGAAAGTGGCTCGTAAAGGCCTTTCGACTAAAACTAGGCTTGCGGCTAACCATATCCCTGTCCCACAAGGCTGCGAAGCGTGCAATAACCAGGTTGAAGACACAAATCACATCCTATTTTCATGCCCTCTTACAAAAGCAACCATTAATTCTATAAACTCAAATATCAGTAGGTTTACTAACTAGGTATCCCTGGACGACAAAAAACCACATCAGGTCCTCGAAGAAAGTAAGGAAAAGCTAACAAAAGAGAAATTAGAAATCCTTATAAACACTTGGTGGAGCATATGGTTCGCCAGAAATAAGCGAGTTTTTGATAACTACAACGGAACAAACCTGACTAATGTTGATGATATTGCAGAATTTACCTGAAACCAAATTAAAGAATGGAAAGTAGTTGGAGATTCGGACTCCCCTGGCCCCCGCAATCACACGACTAGGGGTGAAGCAAGAAGAAAGCATACGAAATGGGTAAGACCCAAGAGGGACTATATTAAACTGAATTTTGATGGTGCAGTGAATGCAGATGGCGTGGCTTCGTTCGGGTTCATCCTTAGGGACTCTAGAGGCTCTCCCATCCACATTGACGGAGGACTGATTGGTCAACAGTCCGTTCTTATATCCGAGACTATCGCCTTGCGCCAGGGACTTCTCGAGACCACCAGACGTGGCATTCCCCGGATCCAGATCGAAGGCAATAATCTGCTGCTAGTCAAGGCCGTGCTCGGTGACTGGCGCTGCCCGTGGGAGATTGAGCTGTTGCGTTCGGACATCCATTGTTTGCTTGCCCGGTTCCAGGATTGGAGTATCACTCACGTCTATCGGGAGTGCAATTCTGTGGCGGACTTCATCGCTGGATCTTTCAGACGTGTCTCTTCCTTCCCGCTTGCAGTTGATCCGGGTTTACTTATCCTCATCCGTCAAGATGCTCTAGGGCGACCACTAGGTTGTTAGTGGTCACCCTAATTACTTTCTTTATCAAAAAAAAAAATGAAGAAAGCAAAAGGGCCAACACTTAATTTCTTTGGCCTTGAAAGAATTGGCTTTGCTTACTAATTTCTGTTAATCAGAACATCCAAATTAATTATGACTCGACATGAATGAAGCCTTTGAAAATAAAAATACAATTTCTCTCTTCATCAAACATACAGTTGGAAGGAGCATAATTTAATTTCCATTAAATTTAGTCATGCTCCACGTTTTAAAAAATATTGACAAAGAGATTCATGTAAGATGAAATTGCTTGTTCTCGTCATGAGCAAAAGTCAAATTTAAAAAAAATTAGTGAGGGTTTCAATTCATACAAAATTGAAAAGGGGATAGATGGAGATTCATACTCCACAAAAGCCGAAATCGTTCCTTTTATTAATAAAATATAGGGCTTTTTTTTTGATAAGGAAAGAATTTAGGGTGGGCCGCTAACAGACTAGCGACCTCCCTAGAGCATCCTGAAAGATGAGGTTCCAAAGAACCTGATCAACTGTAAGTGGGACGGATGAGACTCGGCGAAATGATACAGCAATGTAGTCCGCCGCTGAGTTGCACTCCCGAGGGATATGGGCGATGCTCCAACACCGAAAGCGAGCAAGCAGACAGTGGATATCAGCACGTAACATCTCGATCTCCCAAGGACAGCGCCAGTCACCAAGAACGGCCTTGACCAGCTGAAGATTGTCGCCTTCAATTTGAATGTGGGAAATGCCACGTCTAGTAGCTTCAAGAATTCCCTCTCGTAAGGCGATGGTCTCGGACATAAGAACGGACTGCCGACCAACCAGTCCTCCGTCATAATGGATGGGGTCTCTTCTGCAATCCCTGAGGATAAACCCGAACGACGCCATCCCATCCGCATTAACTGCACCATCAAAATTAAGTTTAGTAAAACTAGTTGTGGGCTTACACCATTTGGCACAATTTCGTTTATACTTTGCGACTTGGCCCCCAGCAGGAGGGTCACAGTCAGCATATATATGTGTGTTGTGCCATTCCTTTATTTGATTGCGAATAAAATCGCAAAGTTTTACTTGTTGGACTACTTGGTTGGAGTCGGAAGGTTCAAAAACAGCCTTGTTTCTGAAAAACCAAATACTCCACCAAGAACAAATAAGGTTTTCCAATTCTGAGTTAGACGTTAGAGCCCTAATTTCATCCAGAATTTGGGCTGGTTTTTTCTCCTCTAGTGTGATTTGGTTGATAATCCGAGCAATTTTAGGGTTGATTTTGTTAAGAGTAGTTTTGGTACGATTGCATTCAAGCAGAATATGGTTGATGTCCTCATTTGGTTTGTCGCACGCGACACACCCCTGGACGACACTTATATGGTTTTCAGCGAGCCGACATTTCGTGGGAAGACCGTTTCGTGCAATCTTCCAAACGAAGTTATTCATTTTTGGTGGTATATTTAGCTTGCATATCTAGTTTAAGTTAATTTGGGGTTCTCCCTTGTTCCTATGAATCCACTCAATAGTCGAGTGGGTGGAGTACCAACCATTCTTACTTGGTTGCCAATACAGCCTGTCTGGGATTTTGTTTCGCGGTGTAATGATTTGGGTTACTCGTAAAACGTCATCCGGAGAGAGAACCCGTTCAATCTTTTCGATGTCCCAGGAGTTGTCTTCTAAGAGAAATTCCTCAACGAGGGCTTCACTATTGTGTTCTGTATTTTCTTTCGGAAACAAACAACCGGATACAGTCCAGTTATCTTTCCAAAACCGGATGGTTTTACCATCACCAATTTGCCATATGAGACCTCTAAGGAAGAGGGTTTTGAGGCTCATTAGCTTGGCCCACTGCCATGATGTGTTTTGTTTTTTCTGGTAGTTAAATAGTTCGTCGGACTTCAGGTATTTTTCCGTGATTATACGTACCCAAATGTTGTCTGGTTCAGCTAAGATTTTCCAAAGGAGCTTCATTTGAAGAGCTTGATTCATCTCTTCCGCCTTAACTATCCCAAGACCACCACGAGATGGTGGCTGACAGATAGAGTTTCAGCTAATTAGAGGTTTATGGTTACTTTTCTTATTCCAGAAGAAATTTTTGTTGATTTGCTCGAGTTCTTTTAGAGTAGTTTTGGGCAAGAGGAAGGATTGCATGAGAAAATTTGGTTGTGCCGATAGGTTAGCCTTAATCAAGGTTTTTCGACCCTCTTGTGAAAGGACATTAGCCTTCCATTTAGAGAGTTGTGATCTGGTTCTGAGGGTTAGCGGTTTGAACGTGCTTTTGGTAACTCTGCCATTAATAATTGGACATCCGAGGTACTTGTCCAGCGCGACTGTGTTGGTTATCTGAAGTATTTGTTTGATTTGATTGCATATATTGTGGTTTGTATTTTTAGTCACTTGGAACGCTGACTTATGGAAGTTGACTTTTTGGCCAGAGATCTGGCAATAATCATCAATTATATTTTTGATATTGTTACAGGCCTGACTTTTTGCCTTTGCAAAGATAATGATATCATCAGAAAACGCAAGGAACGGGATTTTTGTGCCATTTCGAACAATTTGAATACCAATTCCACTTTTGGGGTTGGTGCTTTCCACGTGAAGTTGTCTTGCGAGGACCTCAGCTGCTATGATAAACAAGTAAGGGGACAAAGGGTCTCCCTGTCTTAGTCCTCTTTGTGGGAAGAATTGGTCTATTGGTCCATTGTTAACCAGGACAGAAAATGATACGGTTTCAACGCATTCTCGGATCCAGCCCAAGAATTTGGCATTAAACCCGAACTTGTTAAGAACGGCCGCCAGGAATTCCCAGCTTACACGATCGTAGGCTTTTTCCATATCAAGTTTGATTGCAATCCAACCATCCTTCCCTTTTTTGTTTCAGAAGGAGTGGAAGATCTCATGAGCAATGAGGGTATTGTCATGGATACTCCGATTTTGGACGAACGCCCCTTGCATAGGGTGGATCATTTTCTCTAGAACAATTTTTAGGCGGTTTGTTAGGATTTTTGAAATGAATTTGTAGATAGTGTTACACAGGCTTATAGGCCTATAATGATTTGTTGAGTTAGGGTTGTCGCATTTAGGGAGAAGGGTGATAAAAGTGTGGTTGATTTGCTTGAGCAGTTTCCCCGAGTGAAAGAAGCTTTTCACGGCTTTTGTGACGTCGGGTCCAACAATGTGCCAATACTTTTTATAAAAGCAAGCCGGCATACCATCAGGGCCCGGGGATTTGTCCTCCCCAATATCGAACATGGCTTTCTTGATTTCCGCGTTCGTCACTGGTTTAGTAAGTTTGGCGTTGTCGTTTTCCGTTATTTCTTGTTGGATTGTTTGAGTCATCTTTCGGAGTTTTTCATGGTTAATCTCTGTTGCTCGGAATCGATTTTGGAAGTCACGTTTGATTTCAGTTTTAATATTTTCTAACCCTGTGATGTGGGTACCCTCATTTGTTCGTATCTCTTTTATGTTAGTCCTGTTTCTCCTGCCATTAGCAATTCGGTGGAAGTATTTGGTATTCTTATCATTTAGTTTAATGTGGGTTTTTTTTGCCCTCTGTTTCCAGTACGAGTGGTGGAATTGAATGAGGCATGTCCGTTTTATGGACAACCGATTTTGTTTTTGGATTAGTTGTAGATTTTTGTTTTCTATTATGTCTTTTTGTATGGTGAGAATCTCATCATCAATTCTTTTGATTTGTTCGAAGATGTTACCGAATGTGTGGTTATTCCACTCTTTCGCTTTAGCTTTGAGTAGTTGTGTTTTTTTTATGAGGTTAAACATGTAAGATCCTCCCGCATTGTGCCGCCACGCTTGTTTTATGACATTTTGAAAGTCTTTCCTTTCAGTCCACATCATCTCAAATTTGAAGGGTTGGGCTTTGAACGGATTGCCCGTTGGCAGATCGCACGAAATTGGGCAATGGTCTGATGAGGAGAAGACGTGATTTTTGGTAGCAATGGCAGGGTACCATTGAACAATTTGATCACTTACGAGAGTTCGGTCTAGTTTCTCGAAGGTTGTATTATCCAAATTCTTCGATTTTCTCCACGTGAATTTATTCCCAATGGTGGGGATGTCACACACGTCGCACTCGTTCTTAAAGTTCAACAGTCGGTCAAACCTAGATGGGTTCGGAATAGCGCCACCGAGTTTCTCGTCAGGGTGTTGGATTTCATTAAGGTCTCCCATGATGATGCACGGGAGGTTTTGATTTCTAGTGAATTCAGTAAGATTCTTCCAAAATTGCTCTTTTTCTTGTGCCCTTGGGGGGGCATAGGCAAAGATGATAATCATCTCATTGGATGTGTCAAGGTTCGTATAATGGAAGCCGATAAATCGAGAATCCTTGTGTATGGTTTTAAGAGTTTCATTCGACAGTTGGTATCCCTTCCAAAGGATACATAAGCCGCCCGCGAAACCGGTGGTCGGGATAAATTCTATGGAATCAAACCCAGCTTTTTGCCATACTTTGCATTCCGGTGGGTCTTTTGCTTTTGTTTCAACCAGAGCAATGAGGTTAATATTATCTAGGCGGCATAACGAGTTAATTTCCGTCCAAAAAGACCTACGTTTAATGCCCCTACAATTCCATAAGCAAACTTTCATAGTACAACCATTTTGTGGTGGTTTTTGGCCAAGTTGGGCTCGTATGGTGCCCAAAATAATTGTAATATTAGTACTCTTTTTGATGTTAGGCTACCGGATTTGGCGTTATTAATCCCGGACTTGGTTTGTTTTAATACGAACAAATGGATTTCATAATCAATCCACATAGCTAACAATAGCATCCAGGTTTTAGATGGGGTCAATTCAGTTAACCCAGTCACCATTTCGTGTCTATTCTTGTTAATGATTTTATTATCCTTTCTCCATGAAAGAGCAAGATGAGTATTTGTATCCTTAGGACACCCATTGCTTTTGAGCATTACGGTAGTGTTATTCATATAAGAATGGTTTTTGCGGTGTTTTTGGTGCACAAACGGTCGGGTTCTTCGACCCAAGCATCTAATGAGGTTTAAATGTCTAGGGGATCTCCCTTTAAGTTCCAAGGTTGTACTTGGATTTTTTTCAACAAGCGTATCTGCCACGACCCGCAGAAAAATATGCATCAAAACACCAAGGGCCAGGTGCCCGAGATTGTAAAATTCAGACCAAACAGCACAGTGAGATAGAGAGTTGTTATGACTGTTCACCGAAATTGGGTTAAAATTGTGGGTTTTGATTCCCAAAGCATGATTCAGGCTAGGTTTAGTCTTCCTTTCATTTGAGCATTTCAAACATATATGATGATGAAACTGATTTGTTATATTGTTCACAAAAGTATGGCTTTTAGGCCAGGGGTTGTTTGACAAAAGATAGATCAAAGTGTTACAATTGTAAAACGGAAGAAGTCCGTGACAACACTCCACAACAAGCCTGCAAAAGAATTTGCAAACCACAAGGAGCAAACAAACGAGCACAGGAACACCATAAAGAAGGAGAATTGTATTTGGACCATTATTAGAAAACGCTTTCACACGCCAAGATTTGGAAGAGGGTTGTTCGCATCGACATACCAGAACATACGACGCAGCAAGCAATGAGGTAATTTTGTGGGATTGAGCCGAGGGGGACAAACGAGCAGACGAGATAGGCATGGAGCAGCCATGGGAGGAAAACCTTCCGCACAATCCCGCAACATACACCCGACGCCACCACCGCCACTTAGGGAAGAACCACCTACCGCCACGCACCGATGAGTGGATCCAGAGGTAGCGCCAACACCTGGACATTGAGACAAGGAGCCGACGCAGGACTGGAAAACGCGATTGGATGACTAGAAGCTTGAACGAAACTTGCGCTAAGGTGCTCACTCGAGGCGTCGCGAAAACAGATCGAGGAGCCCAGGCCTGAGGTAGATTACCAGTGATGTCTTTAGGTGGCTAGATCTGGGGATTTTGTCGATACATAGGCAACCCAATTGAAGGCGCCATGATTCTCATGAGAGTGAGAAGAAAGAGAGGCCACCAGAGATACGAACGATGGGAGCATTCCATCTCCAGTCCTAAGCGTACGAACACTCGAGAACCAGATGCGATTTGAGAAGTGTTCAAGCAACGCTTCACCCTTTGACGGCGGGTGTTGAATGGGTTTTGGATCGATTTCTTTGTAACGGTGTTAGAATCCGGCGGAGGCGGCGGCGACGGTCTTGTGACGACTAGGGTTTGGTCCGATTTGGGGGAGGTGGGAGGGCGCGTGTAGCGCGTACTTGTGGGAAGTTTTTTTTAACTTTGAATTTTTATCTCCTAATTTTTTGTCTCTGTTGTAGGGATGTATAAAATATAGGGCTAATCTATTTGTTAAAGGTTAGGTTGGGTCATTAAAACAAAAACAAATAAATGTTCAAAAATTGATCCTCCTTTGATTAAAACAATCGAGAAAACGCTCCCTTTCCTTGAAACCCTATCCCCAAAAAGTGCAAAAGAACCCAATCTCAAATCCCTAATCCGATAAAGTGGATTCTAAACTGAGTCCTTCTCCTTGAGTTTGTGGCTCAATTCCTTATTTATGATGAGATCTTGCCATATGAACAACAAAATTGGTGGACGATGCCCAGTTATCACGCATCTATTCATAGAAACGCCGTATCTATTTCGTCACATCTGTCATCCGATGGGGCTTTCCGGGTTGCTCTCTTGATGGTCCTGCTCCCCTATGTTCCTTGCTGGCGACGAGGGCTGAGAAGGGGGTTATCTCTTTTTGATCAGCGGGCAAATTGGCGGCTAGGGTTCGTGTGGTATCTCTCACGTGCTGGTCTGGTATCCGCTGGAAGGTGGGGTGGAAAAGAATGGCTCTCGGTGAGGCGCTCTCTCGAGAAGTGGAGACCGAAAACGACGCTAAGGACAAGGCCGCAATCAAGGTTGTATCTATCTTTACCTAAGCCTAGAATTTATATTGAGACAAAGAATATCTCGTTGTGCTATGAGTTGGATACCAAAACAAGGAGGGGTTGGGGTTTCTCTACCCTCACACACTCTTATCGCTTTGAGAATTACACTAACTTGACTTGGGGCTGGATGTTGATGTTTGCAACAAATGGGAAACAAAATGACAATACCAAGAACAATAGAAAATCTTTCAATAAGAACTCAGACTTTGAACCCTGTAGCTCTAAAGAACAAGATGGAAATGCGCTTGCTCATTTTCGTCGTGAACCAAAGCCCACCATGGTCGATGAGACCTTAAAGGGTGGCATACAGAACAAGCCTTTTGAGGCAGCATCTTTGGGGTCCAAGAAAGAAAAAACCAAAAGAAAGATCGATCCATCGACCTTCCTTATGTCAGGTGTAATGAAGGAAAATTATGACCTTACTTGTATATTGCTACAAGGTAACTATAATGATCAGAAACCAATTTACAATGATGATTACCTTTTATGTGCAAAAATGGCTAATCTGAGGAAACCAAATAAAGAGAATAGTCCAATAGCCAAACATAAAATGCAGAGATTAAGTCATCATGCTTATTTGATTGTAAGTGGTTTAGATTATCTATTTTTAGTGCATTCTGATCTCCTTTATGTGTGCTGGATAAAGTGCTTTAAACTTCTTGTAATGATAGAACAAAATATACTATATAAACTATTGCTTTGGCCCCTGTTGTATTTGGTGATTGAAAAAGTTGTTAGAAATGACATTGAAGGTGATTTGCCCAGGATTTCCTCTAGAAAACAATTTGAGGTCATGTATGACGAGTCTGGCTATGTAATGCTCTCAACCTATGCAAATTGCAGCTTGTATTATCTGTTGACTATGGAATATGCTGAATTTATTTGGAAATTTACATATCTCTGGATTTCCCTGTGTGTTTCAACTTGCTTAGCTCTTACTAGCACCAAAAATAATGCGTATCCTATAAGTGTCATAATTAATCTTCACCAGCCCCATTTCCTCTTTAGAGGAGTGTATATTATCTGGTGGAAGATTATGAAAATGAAATATGTAGAAGAGTTGGTTTCTTGTTCTATTAAGCTAGGAAGCATAATTGGATCCAAAAATCTCTGTGGGAATTTATGTGACTATTGGATACGTAGGAGAAGTGATGAAACTAGTGTCAAAGTCATTGGTTTTCTGATCACTTTCCATCTTGGTAAAACTAAATATGCTCATGACTACAACATTACTATTGGTGGAAATATAAATGACCTAATCTTGAAGTATTGGATTAAACTTATGTTTAGAACAAATTGGGATGAAAGTTCTGTAGTGATGGACCAAAGCTATAACTATATAATATGGTATTGGCTTTTTAATACACTAGACATTGAACTAGTTGTCTTTAATAAAGAATGGCCTATAAACAAAAAAATTCAGTAAAATTAATAGTAGGAGATTGAACCAGGAACAAGATATGGTACATTTAGTAGCTAATGAGCACTTCTTGAATAGTAAGTCCAATTGTAACAATATCAATAATATTTGTATCATTTATATGAATATAGTGACAGGATCTTTCAAAATAATGACATTACAGGCAAAGAGTATATATGGAAAATATGAAGTGATCTTTAGACTTTCAAGTGGTGAATGGCATTTCATAACGTTCAGCATTAAGAAGTATTTCTACACTTTAAAAGCTTATTATGTGATGTTAGAGATCCATGTTGGTATGAGATTTAAAAAACACAAGGTTATGAAAGAATGGAACAATTGTATGTATAAACAGGACTGTATATATAAGTTTGTATACTAGTTTGAGTATGCTGTCAAATTAGAATGGAGATATGGGAAAATACATTCTCGAAAGCAAAACTGTAAGTTTGTGGTCCGCGACTTCCAGGTCACAATAGAAAGATGGAATCAGATTATGCATAAAAAGGAAGATTGCACACGGCATTTTGCATGCTGGTATGTGCGACAAAATGAAATCCCTCAACAAAACCCAAGATCGAATAGGGTGAACTCCTTGGAAGAGCCTATTAATAATTGCCATCTTTTTTGGCTTTGGGTAGACCAAAATAGAACCCATAAAACAACAGAGATAAAACGGGAATGTAGGAACAATAAGGGGATTAATAATACTTATTATAATGAAGATAGGATCATGGAACTGTAGAGGGATAGGTCGGAAGTCGTTCTGGCCGGAGGTTGACTCCTTTTGTAAAATCAACAGAGTTCAAGTAATGGCAATTATCGAAACCAAAACTGACAAATTTCCAAGTGACCAGGTATGGAGAAGAGTGGGGTTTGACAATTTTGTGTGGTCCCCGGCAAACGGCAGAGTTGGTGGGATTGGAGTGTTGTGGAAAGAATATTAATTAGAAAATGAAGAAATCTCACTGCTTATTCAGGAGTAGAGATACATAATTCTAAAGTACTACAATGTGAATACAAAACAAACCATTGCTTTGTACTTTGTATATGCTCCACCTAATGTTGATGCTAAAGACGCTTTTTGGCAAAAATAACTAGTGACATCGAATCCTTAAGTATCCCATCTATTATTATTGGTGATCTTAATTAGATCCAAGACTCTAGTGAGAAACAAGGAGGAGTCCCCCCGGAACCACACAGATTTGAGCGACTCCATAAATTTAAAATGATTGCGAACTAATAGACATTCCTACATATGGTAACCAATTTACCTAGAGGAAAAATAGAACGGAGGAAAATAACATCTATGAAAAACTAAATAGAGTATTAGTGAGTAATTGTATTATACATTGGTATCCTGGCATCCATACAACTAACCACGCCTTTACCTCATCGGATCATTGTAAAATTACTGTCGAACTGCGCAATGATACAACAATAAAAGGAGCACCGTTTAAACTTGAAAAGGCGTTGATGCACCGACAAGATTTTAGAAATGTGGTGAAACAAGCTTGGAGATTAAATGTCCAAGGGTCAAATATGTTTAAGTTAGTTAAAAAACACAACTTTTTAAAACAAATGCAAAGACTTGGAATAAAAAAACACTAGGAAACACATTCCAACAACTAAAAGAATTTGATATAAAATTCATTGAGCTACAGAAGCAAATCCTCATATCTCCTCAACCAAACATAATACAACAACAAATTAGAATTATAAAACAAAAAGATAGCATTCTCAACTTTCATAAAACATATTGGAAACAAAGAGCTAAAACAAAACATATCAAATTAGCAGATACGAACTCAGGATATTTTCACAAAATAGCCAGTGGAAGAAGAAATAAGAAGATTATTAAGGAAATATGTGCAAGTGATGGCACTTATATAATTGGAACAGAAAATATAAGAAAAGAGATAAGAAAAGATTTTAAGCAAAGGTATATAAAAGAACCTACAAACAAAACTTTGACACAAGAATACCTTAACTTAATTACAAATGAAATCACTGATGAAGACAACGAATTCCTCACAAAGGCCATTTCTAATGAGGAAATAAAATCAGCAGTCATGCAAATTGGTTCCTTTTAATCGCCAGGACCTGATGAAATGACGGTTGAACTTTATAAGAAATATTGAGATATTGTGGGACCATCAATCATTAAAGCAGTTAAAAACTTCTTTCACAATGGAAATATATTAAAACAAATTAACCACACCTTTATATCACTTATACCGAAAATAGATAACCCTTCATCAACCAACCACTACCGACCAATCAGCCTATGCTCTACAATCTACAAAGTCATCTCCAAAATCATAACGGATAGGTTAAAAAGAATAATAAACAAATTAATACACCCGTTTCAAGGAGCCTTTGTAAGTAATAGAACCATACAAGATAATGTATTAATTGCACATGAAATTTTTCACTCGTTTAGGAATAGTAAAGCAAATGATGGTTGGATAATAGGAAAATTAGACATGGAAAAAGAATATGATAGGCTAGACTGGGACTTCCTATTCCAAGTTGATGCGTTCCGCCTTTTGGGTGGATCGCACAAGTGCCCTATCTAGGTTCGGAAGGGCCTCGGATCTTCTCCAACGGATAGTAACCGAGATAAGCACAAACCACAAGGTGGCTCATGAGGGAAAACTCGACGGATCGAGTTCTGGTGGCCTAGAGCCGAGACGAGGGCATGGGAAAAAGGGATAGAAAAGGGTCGGTTCACGGAACCGAGTTTTGACGCCTAGGCCTAGAGGAGAGAAACTCGATCACAATAGGCAAACCAATACTAAGCGTAAATAAAACTGATTACAAGAGTTCTTTAAATAGAGAATATAAAACCTAACTAGGTCTACCTAATGGGCCTAATTAACTATTGGGTCAGTCTCTTAAGCATAAGTAGACACACGCCCAAAAATAGAAATTGCGGAAACATAAATAGAAACATGCCAAAATAGGAACTATAATAAATAAATAATAATACATAATAATAACGAGCTATGTCGGAATCCAAGGCGGACGCCAAGGACTCGGTAGACTTGGGCTCGTAAAGATCGTTCTCGGTCTAGGACCGGAACGCATCACAAGTCCTACGAAAATTTGGATTCTGTAATAAATTCATAGGATGGGTTCGGGAATGTGTTTGCACAGTCTCTTACTCAATTTTAGTAAACAATGGATCCACTGACTTGTTTCTCCCTGAGAGGGGTCTTAGATAGGGAGATCCGCTTTCACCCTTCCTATTTGTTATAGGCACAAAAATCCTTGCAAGAAAGTTCCAACGAGAATGCAAAAGAAATAAATACACAATTGGATTTCCGATTGCGTGAGGTGGGTCCAGAATCCCGTTCTTAGCCTTTGCAGATGACATCATTATTTTCTCGAAAGCAACCCAAGGTGCTTGCTCCAAAATTAAGAATATACTTGAAGAATATGCAGCAATTTCGGGACAAAAGGTTAACTACCATAAGTCAGCCATTCAACCATCAAGAAACATGAACAACCAACAAGAACAACAGATAAAACATGCACTGGGGATAGTAACAATGACCAACCTAGAAAAAATACCTGGGATGCCCGATCATTAATGGAAAAGTTAACCGAGACACTTTCAAAGAATCAGTAGAAAAGGCAAACAACCAACTCATAAAATGGAAGGTGAATGCTCTCTCTCAAGAAGGACGAGCAACCTTAATAAGATCTAATATGGCTATGAAACCCAATTACATAATGCAAAGTTTCATGTTACCAAAAAGTATCCATGATGACTTGGATATGATAAATAGAACTTTCTTTTGGAATAAGGATCAGCAATAAAAGCCACTTATTGGTTGGGATAAAATATGTCGGCCAAAAGACTATGGTGGACTAGGCATAAGAAAAATAGAGCATATGAACAAAGCTTTACAAATGAAACTCCTATGGAAAATACTATCACAACCAGATAATATTTGGGTAAAGATAATTAAAGAGAAATATTTAAGGAGTTATAACCTTTTTTCCTATAAAATCAAATCAAACACGTCATGGCAATGGACGAAGCTCATTAACTTAAAAATGGAATTTGAAAAAGGACTCATATGGCAGATTGGAGATGGAAACTCAATAAAATTCTGGGAAGATAACTGGGCAATGGAACAACCACTAAATATCTTTGCAAAATATCCATCAACCATTATAAGCGGAATGAAAGTGTAAGAATTTATCGCAGAAAACAAATAGTGGAAAATTAATGAACTAGAACAAGTTCTACCACCACAAAAAGTTGACATTATAAAAGCAATCCCAATTCCGGATCATGAGATCACAGATCGGCTTTACTAGGCGGTCTAGTAAAAACGGATGGTTCTCAACTCATTCGGCAATAGCCTTAATATCACAAACAAAGAATCAAGAACCTAGCGAGGTAAAATGGATATGAAAATTAGACACTCTCCCGAAAGTTAAAAACTTCCTATGGAAGACTAGTAGTAATGGCCTACCAACCAAAGAAAGATTAAGAGAAAAAAGAGTTGCAACTCATGGCGGATGTGTTATGTGTTTCAGCATAACTGAGGATACATCTCATTTGCTCATCACATGCCCTCACACACTTAAAACATTTAAAATGGTTAACCCAAGCTTAGAACAAACAATAAGGAACTATGATCCACAAAGTAAAACACCAAAGATAATACTAACTGAACTTTTCAGAATAGTAGGGAAAAAGGAGTTTTCAGACCTGGCAATCGCATGGTGGTGTATTTGGCATCAAAGGAACAAATTAATTTTCCAACAAGCACCAAATGATTTCATCCAAGATTTACCGCAACATATTAGGGATCAAAGAGAACAATGGGAAAGATCAAAACATTGGAATGAAGATGAAGAAACCATGAGTATAAATGGCAATAGACGACAAAACAAGAAGAAAGTGAATCAGAAATGGAAAAAACCACCGCATCAGGTAGTAAAATGCAACTTTGATGGCTCAAAACTAGGAAATGGACAAGCCTCAGGAGCATCCATATTAAGAGACTGTGATGGAAATATTATAAATTTGACAATGAAAAACTATGGAAGAATATCGGTAGTTAAAGCTGAGGCCCTAGCAATGAGAGATGGAATCAGACTAGCAAAGCAAGAAAGATACAAAAACATAGAGATTGAAGGTGACAATATACAAGTAATCAGAGCAGCTCAAGGTGAAAAGAATTGCCTGTGGGAAATAAAAATTATCATGATTGATATCTGTATGGCCCTCCTTGAATTCCAATCAGTACGAATATCCCATGTGCCTAGGGACTGTAATGTTGTGGCTGATAAACTTGCTAGACTTAGCCACAGTCTCCCTACCTCCGCCATTAGGAATCACCCAGAACTAAATGTTCTCATCCGTCCGGATGCTCTAGGATGCCCTCCTTAAAGGCAGCGCCTCCTAATCTTTACCTAATAAAAAAAACAAATAAAAGTTCTTGAACCATGTTTTTTTTAGCCCATCTAAAAAGAAAAGAAGAAAGCAAAGTAAAAGGCCCTAGAAATTAGGTCGGTCGTCATTTTGGGATATAAAAATATATGTTCCCAATATTCAAATTCAAATGATGACTAAATTGAAAGTAGACTATTTAATGCATAAAGCGCAGTCTAAAAAAATTATTATTTGTCGTAATTGAATTTAACTCGACAAACTAATAGTATGTAAAGAATTACGTAAGGACTTGATGACTATAAAAGGATACGTAGGTAACTCGATATCAAATCTAATCGAGTACAGTCGCAAAATCCAAATTAAATCATTAAAGTGATCAAGAAGACTTAAAAAGTCAAGATCAAAGCATAATTAATTAATTATGCACGTATAACCCATGTTCTCAAAATTAGTTTGTGACTAATATAAAGTTATGATCATTTAAAGCACAAATCTTAATCTAAAAATCCTCATTAGTCATAATTAATTTGGGTTATAAAATTAAAATTTCATCTTAAAGAACTACGTACGATTTTGATCCCTTTTAAAGGGTACGTAGGAAACTCGATAAAAGACAAATCAAATGTCATCGAGTTCAATCACAACCCCAAATCAAATCAAATTTTGCCAAATTTAAAATCGCACTAAAAAATTGTGCACGCCAAATGTGAAGGACTAGATCACCCTTCCTAGATGGTGGGTTTACTGTCCTTTGCGTCATGCAAATGATAGTTGGAGTGGTCTAGGCAACCCTTCCTAGAAGGTGGGTCTACTATCGTCCCTCTGATGCATGAAAAATATCACACACCAAAACCAAAACACTCTGAATTACGTAAGGCTTGATTCTGTTTAAAGAGATACGTAGGCAAACCGTCAAAACTCGGGTGCAGCCTAAATCATAAAACAAACCAAATTCTTTGTATTTGTATGACTTTTAATCAAAAGGGTAAAAAGAAAGGGTCGAACTCAAATTTTCAATAATCAAATAAAATATGTTTTGCGAATATTTTCACATTTTTGTTCAACAAACTCCTCCTCAAGATATTTCTTTGGAAAGTCGATGATGGTATAACAAATAATTTTTGGCAAAATAATTGGACTGCCCATGATGATTTATAGCCAAAGACAAATACCACAAACAACATAAATTTGGAGGAACATGTTGATGAATACCCCGCGAGGACAATACCTGGGATTCTAGAAATTTTCACCAGCTCTTAAACCCTAAGGATGTTACATGTGTCTCCTAAATTATTACAACCATCAATAAAATTAAGGACGAGCTACATTGGAAACCAAGCAAAAATGGGTGGTACTCTACGCATTCCACAATGCAATGGATCCATAAAAAGTAAGGAGAGCCCTAAATCAACCCCACTGAATGAAGAAACTAGATATTTCATCGAAAATGAAAAAAATTCCCGTGGAAAAATGTCAGGAATGGACTCCTAATTAAAATTAGGCTCGCAGCGAACCACATCCCTGTTCCACAAGGTAATGTAGTATGTGATATGAAGATATAATGCACATCCTACCAAAATACCCTTTCACTAAAACAACTAAACTCGATTAACCCAAAGATAGCGCAAGTTATTGATCAGGTTGACTCTTGAAATAAAAAACCACACCAACTACTTGATGAAATCCAATCCATGTCATCCATTGACGAAATGGAAACTATAACACATGCATGGTGAAACAAGAACGCGTTCAACTATAAAAATGGGCAAAACCCAAACATCCAAAGTAATACCTACGACTTTTTTCGTTCCTAGATTAATGAATGGAAAAATGTCAGAACATCAATTGATCTTTGCCATGGTTTGGGAGGCCCAAAAGATAGAAATGGACCAACAAAGGTAAAGTGGGAAAAGCCAAAAATTAACTGCATTAAGCTTAATTTTGATGGCGTAGCTGGCTTAGATAGTGTCTCCTCTTTTTGATTCATTCTCTACGACCGCTCTAGCTCACCAATCCATTTTGGTGATGGAGTGATAGGTCGCTAGTGCTTTATGATTACCAAGGCCATTGCTTTGAACTAAGAAATTCTTGAGGCCACCCATCACGACATTTTCTTATCCAAGTAGAGGGTGATAATTGCTAGCTGGTTAATGTCGTTCTAGGTAACTAGTATTGTTCGCGAGAGATTGTAATTAGGTCTGACATCCTTTGTTTTTGTTGAACAAAAATATGAAAATATTCGAAAAACATATTTTATTTGTAAACTTCGAGTTCGACCCTTTCTTTTTACCCTTTTGATTAAAAGTCATACACGTACCAAATATTAGGTTTGTTTTAGGATTTGGGGTGCACCCAAGTTTTGACGAGTTGCCTACGTATCTCTTTAAAGAGAATCAAGCCTTACGTAGTTCAGAGTGTTTTGGTTTTTTTGTGTTTGATTTTGGTGAGTGTAGTTTTTCATGCATCAGAGGAATGAATCTAAACTCACCTTCTAAGAAGGGTTGCTTAGACCACTCCAACTATCATTTGCATGACGCAAATGATACTAAACCTACCTTCTAGGAAGGGTGATCTAGTCGTTCGCATTTGGTGTGTACAATTTATTTTTTAGTGCGTTTTTGGATTTGGAAATTTTAGTTTGGTTTAGGGTTGCGACTGTACTCGATAAAAATTTGCATCGAGTTACCTACGTAGCCCTTTTTCAGGCGTCAAGCCCTTATGTAGTTCTAATGAAAGGAGTTTTAATTTGAGAAAACCCACTAATTGACAACAATGGCTTATAATTTGTATGTTGAGAAAACTCATCTATTAATTATGCCAATTAATAGGCTGATTTGCAATTAAGCCAAATCCAATCATATTTGTTCTTTTTTGTTTCGTACAACCAGTTTCCCATGTTTTGTATTTAAAACCGATTTCTCTTTTTTGTAATCTTACCACGTTTTTTTATCTTTTATATAGAGTAGGCTCATTTATTGGCAGAAATCAAGTGGATATATTTTGATTTTTCTAGTGGATATATTTTTCTAGTAAGTTGACAAGTCATGTTTGTTTGTTTTATTCTTCTGAGTAGTCACATCACTTGAATAAATGATTTACATTAATAGGTCCCTGTACTTACAACTTTTTTCCCTTTGGCCCCCTGTACTTAAAAATGTTCAACTAGACCCCTGTACTGCCCCCAATTTTGCCCATTGAACCCTTCATTAAATTCTCCCCATTATGTGTGTCAGACGCGCGCACACGTGTCATGGTAATTGCCAAGTAATATCCCCGTAATGCCACCTAATGTCCACGTAATACCACTTAAAACAAGTACATGCCACGTAATAATATTTTAATGAAAATCATATATTATACAAATCAGATAGTCGTTATTTTTGTTACAAAAAGAAGATCAAACCAGGGAGGGAGATCACGGAGAGACGAAACTCGCGAACGAAGCCAATCGAAGGCCATCGGTGGAGTGCAATCGAAGGCCTTGAAGCTCGATTCTGGCAAGAGGCATCCTTGAAGACATAGACGCTTAGGTGAATGCTCTTCCTTGAGCTCACCACTATCAAAATCCCGACCTTCAGGTATGAGCAATCCATTTAGGATTTAGGGTTTTCTTGCTCGATTTAAGATTTTCTTGCTCGATTTAGGGTTTTCTTCCTCGATTTGGGATTTTGAGTTTCTGGATTATGCATTTTGCTTTTGATTCTCGTTACTGTGGACTGATTTTGCCGATTTAGGGCTCTTTCATGTTTGGTGGAAAAAGTCTTTATCTTGCTTGTTCTGTGTGAAAATCTGAGCTTGTTTGTTGGTCCAGGAATGGCGTCTAAAACTTTAAATCTTGCTTGGCATCATGGGGGTTCATTTGTGGGTGAAGATCAAATTGAGTATAAGACCACCTTTCCTCTGTCTTATAGTTCAAACATTGACAGTGATATGTTTAGTATCCCTGATCTAGATTGGGATGTAAAGGGCCTTGGGTACAAGGGATACAAGGCATTATACTACAAGGGGAAAGATAGTAACTCATTTAGGATATTGTCAGATAGTGTTTTGATGGAAATTGTGGAAGAAGTTGAGGATGGGGCTGAGTTAGATTTCTACATTGAGCACGAAATAAATGAACCTGTGGTGGCTGATGTGGAAATTGATGTTGAGGAATACTTGCAAAGTCTTCCAAAGGGTCTAACTCCAACAGATCCAGTGGTGGTGGAGGAGGTTGAAGGGATAGAGGAGGTTCAAGGGTTAGGAGTTGAGCAAAATATGGATGAGGAAGAGATGATAGCTGGAGGAGAGGGTGATGAGTCCTCAGCACAAGGAGAGGGTGATGAGAACCCTGAACAAGGAGATGATGATGATGAGAATCCTGTAGAAGGAGATGTTGATGAGAACCCTGAACAAGGAGATGATGATGATGAGAACTATGTGAATGGAGAGGATGAAGAGAGTTCTGAAAGTGAGGCTGTTTTACTAGATATGAGTGAAAATAGTGATGTTGATGATGAATTGAGGGAGGTGAGAGCTGCTGCTAGGGAACTTAGGGCTAGAAGGAGGGTGCACAAGGAGAGGATGGCTCATGTTCAGATGGCTATGGGAGAGGTTGGAAATGATGAGGGTTATGAAGAGTGGAATGGAAAGGGCACTGATTATAGGGGAAAAATAGGTGGTGATGAGCCATACTATGGGTCTGAATCTGACTATAGTTTGGATAGTGATGGGTCTGGGTGTGATGGAGGTGATGAAAGAGAGGTGAACAGAAGAAGGACAAAGCATGAGTTGTACAACCCAAACTGTGAATAGCCCATATGGGAACTTGGCATGGTTTTTGAGAGTGTAGAGGAGTTTAGGGTGGCTGTGGCTAAGTATGCTGTCCACAGGGGTGTAAAGCTTAAGCTTAAACCTAATGAGAGGCTTAGGGTCAATGTGATACTGTTGAGAACAATATGTGTGAGACGTTTAATAGTTGGGTCAAGGCTGCTAGGTACAAGCCTATCATCACCATGCTTGAAGATATTAGAAAACAAGTGATGAATAGGATTACTAAGATGCAAGCCTTTTCAAGGGGTTGGATTTGTGACATAGCACCTATGGCACTGCATAGTCTAGAGAGAAACAAGGTTAGGGCTATGGAGTGTAATTTGACCTGGAATGGTGCTAGGGGGTTTGAAGTGCAAGATGGGGATTATGGGCATGTTGTAGACTTAAATGGGAACACTTGTAGTTGTAGGAGTTGGCAACTTAAAGGAATCCCATGTGCACATGCTATATGTGCCATGAACCAACTACAAATGAATCCTGATGACTTTGTATGCCACTGGCACAAGAAGTCAACATACTTGAAGGCATATTCCACTCCACTACAACATGTGCTAGGCATGAAGCTTTGGCCACAATCTCAGCATAAAGCAATCGAGCCACCACCAATGAGAAAGAGAAGGGGGAGGAGAAAGACAAACAGGAGAAAGCCAAGGGATGAGCCCAAAAAGCTTGGCAAGTTGTCCAGACAAGGGAGGATAATGACATGTACTGTGTGCAAGAAGGGAGGGCACAACAAGAAAAGTTGCCCTGATAGAGGCTCACATCCTACAAATTCTATGGCATCAAACTCTGTTGGAGTACCCCCATCCAGGAAGAGACGAAGAGAACAGGTTTGTATCTAAGTTCTTAGAAAATCTGTTGCTTTGTACTCCCTTCCATCCTTGTTTTACAAAGTGAGTGTTGAGTTGGTGTTGAGATGGTTCTATTTGTTAACTTCTTAGGGTTTAGGAGCAGAAGGAAGCCAAGGCAATGCTCAAGGAAGTCAAGCTCAGGTGAATGCTCCAGCTTCTCAACAAGGACAAACACCACCAACTACAGGAAGAGACCAGGTTTCCATCTATACATAATAATTTTTGATTTAAATTGTGAATCAAAAAGCTTACTCGTGGTGTTCATTTTGTTTTGATCAGGGTATAAGAGATGTTGCAAGCCAAGCTCAGGCACAAGGTCCACCCTCAACTCAGCCTAGGAGCAGGGGAAGACTTGTAGGAATGGGAGTCTACACCAATCCTGACACTGGAGTATCAATCCTTAATGTTAGTCCTCTATCTTAAAAGTTAGTTTTCCATGTTAATGTTAGTTTTGTTAGTGGTTAATTGGTGGTTATTGATTGTGGTTCACTGGTTAATTGGTTGCAGCAAGGGCTTCCATCTTCAAGAGTTTTGAGGGTCCCAAGGCCTGCAAGAGATGCTAGAGAAACTGTATCCTTTCCACTGCAGAAGAAGGGGCTGAAATGGAAAGGCAAGCGTGCAGTGACAAGGGTTGAAATGGAAAGGCAAGCTTCCACCCCAGCTCAGGTTCCATTTGCTAGCCAGACTGGTTCAAGCAGACTGTAGGTTGAGGAAATTGCAAGGCTTTTTGATGACTAGCCAGACAGTCCAATTTGCTAGGCAAACAGTCCAATTTCTTTTTGATGACTAGGTTGTTGTATGAAACTTGATCAAGTTGTTGTATGAAACTTGATATTCCACTAGTCTTTTTGTGTTTTGTTGTATGAAACTTCATATTTCACTAGTTGTTGTATGAGACTAGTGGAATTGTAGCTGTATGAAACTTGTTGTAGTAGTATTAAATGACTAGTGACTATTTTCTTAAGCAAGCATATGTGGCTATTACATTGAACTTGATTTACTTCACTCTGATTCACTTGGTTTACTCTAATCCTGATGTCTTTGATCCCACTTTCAATCAGATGGCTCAGCAGCACAAAAGGAAGCTGAGTAATAAGTGGAAAGCCAACAAAACAGTAACACCACCAAAGAACTAAAATTAAGCCAATCATGAATGAAGAATAGATTAATTCTGCTAGTAACATTGTTTAGCCAGAATAGAGAAAGCCAACAAAACAGTAACATTGTTTAGCCAGACTAAAACACATCCAGAGTACATGTTACAATCATCCAAGGAACATCACATTAGTTCATCACAAATTTGACAACACTAATCCCTACAACAATGATCAAGGCTTTCATCAACAAATTAGCTCTGCGTTTGGCCTTGTCCACCTCTTCTTGTTTGGCCTTCAACAGCTCTTCAATGACTCTTTTGCCTTCATCTGTCAATGATGGATCAACCCACCTAAAAAATTTGCAGCTTCCATTTCTCTTCTTGCAACACACACAAAACCAATCCCACATTGTTCAATTAAACCCAGAAATTTGGGAATTTTAACAAAAACCCTAGAAACCAGATTTTGCACAAGGAGAAAAATCAGGAAAGCTTACGCCGTAATTTGAGCATCCAAAGAAGCGTCTTCCAGGATTCGAAGCTGTTCTTGAGTATTTGATCGAAGCCGTGATGCCACACCAACAATTTGGGAAACCCAAATCACCCCTGCTGTGAGGCCTTTGCCATGGATTCGTGTTTGAGTTCAGCGTGCTTCTAGCATCAGAGTAAGCCATGAGTGTCGAGAAGAAGAGATTGGAGACGATTGCTGAAGCTTCCAAACAATGGCGGCATTCAAGTTTGGAGACGAAGACAATGGCGGCAGCATGGCATTCGATCCTTCAGCCTGGTTTTATAAAAAACATTTGTCTTTTTTTTTTTTTAATTTCCATGTCACCAAAAATAAGTGGCATAACTCTCTTCAGCGTGGTTTGTAAATCACGCGCTAGTCCACGCAAGCAAAAATGTTCAATGGGCAAAATTGGGGGCAGTACAGGAATCTAGTTGAACATTTTTAAGTACAGGGGGCCAAAGGGAAAAAAGTTGTAAGTACAGGGGCCTGTTGATGTATTCTGCCGATTTCAAAGTCCATGCACCACTACTCTCGTTTCTTTGATTAGCCCTGCACTCCTTCCCCTTCTTTTGTTTTATTTTATTTGTAGAGATTAAAAGGAAAAGGGAAAACCATCAAAACCTGTAGCTTTGTTTTGGTAGTCACACTTGTACTTTTATTGTATTTTCTTAAGGCTAAATCAACTCCGAAACTTGCAAGCCTCCATATCTGTTTGGCCTTTTTATTAATTTTTTTTGTTTACTAGGATGTTGGTCCTGTTCGGACAAAACTAGCGACATCTGAGGGGTTTTCATGCACAATGAACATAATTAATTTTTTTTATGCATAGTCCGAAATCTGCCAGTCATTTTTTGTTGTTGTTCATCCTATACAAATTTTGCAAGAGTAAACCCCTGAAAATCAGTTTAAAAAAGTTAGAGATCCACTTGAATCTCAATTTTTAGACATTTCAAGATCCCCTTGAATCTCAAACATGTCAAGAACGGGTTGAATCGACCATAACCATTAGGGAAGATCCCCTTGAATCTTTTGAACCCCCAATTTGGAATGGAGGAAAGGAGAAAGTTGACCATCATAAACCAGGGAGAATCCCCTTGAATTATTCACCCCTGGATTAAAATGGTCCAAAGAAAAATTATTAAAACTTGAAAAGTTAACCATTGTAAAACCAGGGACAATCCCCTTGAATTCTTCACCCCCTGATTTAAAATGATAGAAAACAGATTTGAAAAATTAACCATTATAAAACCAGGGAGAATCCCCTTGAGTTCTTCACCTCCGGATTTAAAACGGTAGAAAAAAAATCAAACACGATCGAATTTTAAAAGAGGATATAACACCAGTTGCTTTTTTTTACCTTCTTCCTTCTTGAACTGATTCTTTCAGAAAGTAACGTGTTTTCTTTTAACTTTTATGCTCTCTCTCACACCCTTTCTTTTGCTTTGTCAGAAGTGGTTTTTTGTCTTCTTGAACTCTTACCCAAAAACAATTGCTTTGTATTTGTAGGAAGAAACACGTGGGAAGTTACTTAAGTGAGCCCCCACTTCACCCACTTTCTCCTACTATCCAATGACCTCCTTTCTTTTTATTTTGCATTCTTTTTTTTTAATGTTACAATTAATGTAACTTCTCTGTAGATGCCCCGCCCAAACACATCATTTTTCTTTTTTCTTTTTTAATTAATTCCACCCTATTGGATCTATGATAATAAGTTGGGCTTTTTCTAATTGGATCATGCAGAAATGGAGATTTTGGGCCTTGGAGCAGAAATTAAGAAATTTATAAGATCCAATTTTACAATTCCTAATTATTGGCCTTGCTTAATAAAAATTAATCACATTTAAATTTTGTAATTAATTTTCATTACATTAATGGGTAATCATGAAATTTTACCCTCAACAGTTACCCCCCGAAATTTGCATGTGTAAATGCTTGCACACATGTAAATGACGTATTTCACGTGCTATTTGTTTGGATATAGCCCTAATACTTTCTTTTGTTTGTATCTCAGGCTCTACTCATGGCTGCATATGGTCAACTCAAAACCCAATGAGCATTGTCAAGCTCGGGTAAGGAAGTCAAGTATGGCCCTCTTTATAGGAGATAATTATCATTTAAGGAAGTGACAATTAAGCTTCCTAATGAATTTCGAATAACTTGGACCACCAGGGAAGAAGTATTTGAAGGTTGGTTTAACTTTTTGGATGATGATGAGAACGATTGTGTGGTTCTTAACAAGAATCGTGGCCTTATTTGCGGGGAGTTTTCTTAGAGGAGGTATGTACTAAGTATGATTGTGCAAACAACTTTCCAGCTCCTGAAGGATTTTATCTAGTCTTAGAGAAACTTCTAAAGAAGAAGCATAATTGGGGTTCAGAATTTCTTTTCAAGGGTTTGGCTGATTTTATTCCGGGATTGATTGAATGGACGGATCAAACTTTAAAATGTCATGAGACTGCATTGTGAAATGCAGGTATTTATGGGCTTGTTGCTGTATCACGCTTTCCTTACATGTACAACAGAGATGTGTGGAGAGCTTTTAGTGAGCTTTGGGGTCCCCTAACCAACACCCTGCATCATGGTGGTGGAGAATTGGGGATAACACTCAATGATTTGAAACATATTGGTGGTCTTCTGACTCGGCTAAAGTCGTTGTTGCCAAGATCAAAAATAAATTACGCTAAACTACAAACTAGTATAGCATGCAAGTAAGGGGATCGTACACAAGAGAATCGTTATTCTGAGTAATCAGCAAGGAAAAAAACAGGGGTTTTGAGAGTTTAAGCAAGCAAGCAAATTTAAGTATATCAAATTAATTAAGGAAAAGCAGAATTCATTCAATCAATTCCACCTTCTTAATCATTCGATCATCAATTCATCAACTTTTCTATTAATTCCCAGGTTAATTCCAATCCTTATAAAAGATTTCTGCTTGTCCATGGTCCAAGCGAAATTATGATATGAACAAGAACGCTTAATTCAAATCATGCAAACTATTAAGGATAGAAGGATATCAAATCATGAAATCAAGTTACGAGTGTCATACATAAAATAACAATCAAATCCTCTTTCTCAATTCTAGTCCACGGTCCTAGAAAAGAGTTGTTTCAAGGATAAATAAGATTGCACAGACAACAATCAAACTAATCCAAACAGTAGAATATCAATCAAATTCAACAAGTTGCGCACCAAGAGAAATCAATTGATAATCATAAAATTTAGCACAAGAGTTTTGATATTAACCAAGGGATAGAAAAGTTACCAGAATCTCACGAATTCAATAAAAGGCTTCCTTGATCAATCAGACTCCAAGGAAAATTAGTTCTCCATAATAAAACTGAAATAAATCCTATAAAGTAAAGTATTCTTTGATAAGTTCAACTGAAACACGAAACTAAGCTTAAATAGTAGAAAAACAACTGAAACCTAAAGATATAAAAATAGATAAATAAGATGAGCGCGACTCCATTAAGCTTCGGCGTCCGCGGATCTGGCACCACCCGCGAGTGCGGTTCCCACCCGCGAGCGCGGGTCCTTTAACAGCATTCTAGTGTCAACTTCGGAGGTGGTTTTGACCCACATAAATTGGAATTTGGACTCGTCAAAAAAACAAGAATTGTAGCTCTTCGAGTTAGCTTTCCAATGATACCAAATTTAGCTTCATCCGATCACCGTAGCTCCCGCACGATGCGTCACAAGAAAATGGCGTCAAAACAACTCCAAATCAACAGTTGTCTTCAAAACTCTTGCAATTCTTCAAATCGTGTCTTCGGTCTTCATATTACAATTATGCTCAAAAATAACCTAAACACACTCAAATCATACCTAAAATACAAGAGATAACCATACTAAACTAGAGCGTATCATCTGCCCATTCTTGGAGAACCATATGAAGAGATTTTACCTTTAAATGAGGTATTGGCTAAAGTTTCCGTCCCCAATTTTAGAGCTTCTGTGTATTCATGCAATGCTTTGCAAACATCATGTTGTTGAAGAAGTCTCATGGTGGAAACGGTTGGAGCATTTTTATAGAGGTAAGCGAATTTGGGGCGCTTTTGGTGAAGCTGGTGAGATACGTCACCAAAAGAAACCTAAGACAAAGTCGACCCTTCTGCCTAAAAAGAAAGAGTTGCAACCCCTACATGTAAGCAAGAAAGGGGCATTAGCTGCCTATCAGGCGTTTATGCTTAGCAGGTCTGTATTGCCACATGGGGGTAAGAATATTAGGCCTGAGACATTTGTGATGGCTTATTTCATGGCAGATGGTCGGAAAATTTCATTAGCACCAACAGTTTTGGGCCACATTTATCACTGGCTAGGAGAGATGGCAACTCACGAGAATCCTGGGCACGCGAATCCGAACTTTGGTGTACATTTTGTGATCGGTTGGCTTGGAGAATATTTCCAGCCTATACTGTTGTCGTCCTAATAGTGATTTTCCTGAAGGGTATCCTCGCCTAGCACACTATGCAGGAGTTCGACCTAATGCCCTTCCACTCCGTGCAGCTAGACTACATTTTCGTCGTTCAAACTTCGTTTCTTATCGGGCTATCCCTTTTGGTGATGAGTCTGAGAGCTTGGACCACTACTGCTCAATTGATCTTCCAGATGAAATTTTTGAGCGCCTAGTTTGTATCCGTTCTGCCAGGCTGCCTGTCCGTGTGGGGACATCTTTTTTTTAGAGCCATATTACCCGAATAGATTTGCTCGCCAGTGGGGTTTCGACCAAGGAGATCCCATCAATGATTTAACTCTTAGCGTCTCACAAAGGAGTGGAAGATCCATAAAGGATATTGCTCATGCTTATGCTTGCCTTTTTGGGTGCCGTAGTGAGGGAATGTTTCATATCCCTCATTCTTGTCACCTTGGGATGTGCTCATGGAATTATTGCGGCTATTGGGTTGTAGTTTCAGCTCCTTACTTGCTCCAATCACTTAACAAGGTTAATGTGACCTTGACAAGGAACAACAGTCACCCAAGGGAAAAAACTTATGTTATCGCCAACATGAGAACTGTTACTGCCGGCATAAGAAAAGAAGTAAGATTTTTGGACATGACCGCGTCTTCCTCAAACAATGATTCAAACCAGCCCATTATTGATGATTCAGTCAGTAGTATGCCTGGAGATAAGTGTGCACCAAAGAATAGGTCTCCAAATGATGACGCACATCCTAAAAGGGCCAAGCACGACCAAAGAGAGGAGCCAAGCGACCTCAATTATGAGGATATGGTTGACTATGGTGGCATGTCCTCCCCAACACATGTGGGTTTTGATGGTGACTCCGCTCCAATAGAGAAAGAAATTTCATCTACGAATGATCCTGCTTGTATAGAACTTACAAGACCACCAAGTGATCCAGTATATCAAGGACAAGTATGTATGGACATCATTCCACTTGAGTCTGTTCCTCATACCTTACAAAATCTCTTTTCTAGTACTGTTCCTGATTGGCTTAGTAAGAGTATCATCATGGCAGTCCAAACAATCGTAGGACTTATTTCAGCTGCATATTCTATCCAAGAATTGTTGGCATTGTGTACTCAAGTCTTTGGGCATTTGGAAGCATTTAAAGGTGTGGCGAATGTCGCCAAACTGGAGGATTTTGGTACCTCCTGGTTCATTTCCAAGATAAAAGAGATATTTGATTTCGTTGATGCTTTGGCGACATTGGGAGGATCTGGTGATACCGATCAAGTACACCAATTATCCGTTGCTCTTTCCACCTATCTTGAGAACCTTGCCCTGAAGACTTCTTAGTTAACTCAATTTTGTCAAAAGTCCAACTCTTTGGAAGAACAACAAAAGGAGATTCGTGAATTAGAAGCCCGTATTTGCAAGATGAAAGAGGATCTTATTATTGTGAGAGACGCTTATGAGAAGGGCAAGTCTGTGCTGACAGAAGTTGTTCAGCTTACAGAAGCAGAGAAACAAGAACTGGAAGCAGAGCTAGAGCGTGCAAAGAATGTCAAACTCGAAGAGATGGATTCAAAAGAGGCCCTTGTCCAAATGATAGTTGCTGATCTCATTTTTTTGCTTCACGTGACTGACTCACCTTTGGTTGTATTTTTTTTATCATTTCGGAACTTTGTGTCTTTATGATATTACATCATTATCTATAATGTCTTTCTTTGCTTTATCTTGTCATTTGGTTTTGTGTTAATAATGAAGAAATATCATTATCATTATTACCTTATTTGGTTTTTTTTGTTATGGTTGTGTCTAGACAAGTACAATGTACCTAGACTGCCTACGTACCCCCTTTTTGAGGGATCAACCCGCTCGTAGTTCTTTAAAGACATTTTATCTCTTGAGTATGCATCACCGAATTAATTTAAACCCACCTTCTAGGAAGGGTTGTCTAAACTAATACGACTATCATTTGCATACAAATTTTCGTTTAAATTATTAACCAACAATTGACACATAATTGATGGAAAATTTTAGCGTTTACTTATAAGGGAGGAGATTTTTTTGTTTGTTGTGGCTACGTCTAGCATTTTGAGGGACTAGATTGCCTACGTACCCCCTTTGTGAGGGATCAAGCCATCCGTAGTTCAAGCTCTCCATTTTTTCTACTTCATTTTCTTCTTCTTCTTCTTCTTTTTTTTATGTGTACGCATCACTGAAATAACTTGAACCCACCTTCTAGGAAGGGTTGCTCAAATCACTTCACTATCATTTGCATACAAAGGACTTAACTTGCCTAAGTAAAATATTTTTTACAAACTTTCCGTTCACACTAGGGTATATGACTTCGCCCTCGACTCATGAGAGCTCATACGCCCCCTTAGTGAACACTTTAGTCACTACATATGGGCCCTCCCATTTTGGCTCAAATTTTCTTTTGATTTTCGATTGATGACAATTGGCCGCCTCATGGTAAGAACCAAATCACCAACTTTAAAATGAACGAAATTTGACCCTCTTGTTGAATGCACCTGCCACCTGGGCTTGGTAAATTTCGAGCCTTTGTTGTGTCGCTAGGCTACGCTCATCTAGAGCTTCAAGCTCGTCTAAACAAATTTTAACATTTTCTTCAGGCTTTGTGAGTTGGTTTGCAACTCTAAGAGAAGGTAATTGAACTTCCAATGGCAGGACGGCTTCGGACACAAAGTCTAAGTTGTAGGATGTACACCCAGTAGACGTTCGAACCGTAGTTCGATAAGCCCACAAAGCCTCAGGCAGTCTTTCATGCCAATCTCTCTTCGATTTTGACACCATTTTCTTAAGAATCTTGCAAAGCACTTTGTTGAACGCCTCCCCCTGAACATTCGAAGATGGATTATAGCTTGATAAAAAAGTTTTGCTTGAAACCAAATTTCTCAACTAACTTAACCATTTGTTGATTTTTGAAGTAAAGGGCATTGTCAGCTATTATCTTTGCAGGAACTCCATATCGATAAATCAAATGAATCCTTATAAAATTAACTTCTTTTGCCTCTACCCCCTTCAATGGTACAGCTTCGGCCCATTTTGAGAAAAAATCAGTCGCGGGTAAAATGTATTGATGACCACGAGATGATGATGGACTAATGGGTCCTATCACATCTAGACCCCATGCGTTGAATGGCCTTGATAAGACGGCTGGATGAAGCAATTGAGGCGATTGATGGATGAAATCGCTATGAACTTGGCAAGCATGACATGCCTTAGAGAATTCCATTGCGTCCTTCACCATGGTTGGCCAATAATAGCCTAATCGTTTGACTTGATCAGCTAAATTAGGGATAGCTTGATGTGCGCCACATATCCCTGCATGCGTTTGTTCAAGAATATGTTGAGCTTCTTGTGTTGACAAGCACCGAAGTAATATACCATCAAAGGATCTACGATACAATGTATCATTTTTCAAGGTGAACTTTAGAGCTCGTCGTTTGACATCTACTTTCTTTTTCGCATCATCTGGTAACACACTGTATTGAAGGTAATCAACTATTGACCGACGCCAATCAAGATCTTGTTCAATCTCATACACTGAGACAATATTCACTTCTTCAATTTGGTTGGCTCGTTCTAAGGCCGGAGCTAGTAAATGACGTTCTCCTATTGTGATTTGGATTTCTCTTTCGTCGGGTAACGTCAATGATGCTGCTAGTTTGGCCAAAGCATTGGCTTTATCATTTTCAGATCTTAATATGTGCATCACCTCTACCTAGTGGAATTGGTTAATGAGATGCTTTGCTCTTTGATGAAGAAGAATCAGATTTGAATTCTTGACTTCATAGACACCATTCACTTGTCTAACGATTAAATGAGAATCGCCAAACACCTTTAACGTGTCGATATGCATTTCAAGAGCTATTTCGAGACCAATGATGAGTGCCTCATATTCTGCTACGTTATTTGTGCATACCTCCAAAAGGGAGAAAGAATAAGGCACTATTCCACCTGATGGCGTAACAAATACAATGCCAACACCATCTCCTTTTCTCCTTGACGCACCATTAAAGTATAGCTGCCATGTTTTTCTTCTATCATAAAAACTTCTTCATCTGGGAAGTCATATGATAATTCTTCACCATCAGGGGTTGGATGAGCAGTCAAGAAATCAGCTATGACTTGCCCTTTAAAAGCCTTTTGAGGCACAAACTTGATGTCGAAGGGTGCTAGGAGCATAGCCCACTTGGCTAGTCTCCCTGACAACACAGTCTTGGACAAGATATACCTTAACGGATCAGCCTTGGAGATTAATGTGATTTGGTGGGTTAAGAGATAATGTCGTAACTTTTGTACGGAAAATATCAAAGCAAGGCAGACCTTCTCCATGGTAGAGTAATTGCGTTCTGCCCCCACCAATGTTCGGCTGATGTAATACAAGGCATTTTCTTTTCCCTATTCATTATTTTGGGCTAACATGGCCCCTAAGGATTGTTCAAGAGCCGCGGTATAAAGGATTAATGGTCGCCCTTGAATCCGTGCCATCAAAATTGGTGGACTCATCAAATATTCTTTGATGCTGTTTAAAGCATTTTGGCATGAATGGTCCCATATGAAAGGAGCATCTTTTTTCATTAACCATAGAAATGGTTGGCACCTCCCTGTTACATTTGAAATGAAGCGCCGAATGTACGCAAGTCTTCCCTGTAGACCTCGAAGCTCACGAAGGTTTCTTGGAGGTGGCATTTGCATGATAGCCTTGATTTTATCATGATCAATTTCAATTCCTCGATATCGAACAACGAAACCGAGAAATTTCCCAGATGTCACACCAAAGGCACATTTGAGAGGATTCATCTTCAATTGATGCTTACGCAATCTCTCGAAGATTTCTCGGAGATCTTTTGGATGATCCTCACACTCTTTTGTCTTCACCACTAAATCATCTACATAACATTCCAAACAATGATGGAGTAAATCATGAAAGATGACGGTCATGGCCCTTTGATAGGTTGCACCAGCGTTTTTCAAGCCAAATGGCATTACTGTGTAACAATATGTGCCTTGAGGTGTTCGAAAAGCTGTTAACTCTTCATCTTCAGAAATCATCTTTATTTGGTTGTACCCCGAAAAACCATCCATAAAGGACAAAGCTTTGAACCCGATCGTAGCATCAACTAGCAGCTTTGTTATGGGTAGAGGGAATTCATCTATAGGGCACGCTTCATTCAAGTCCCTAAAATCCACACAGATACGGAGTTTGCCATTCTTCTTCCTTACAAGGACAATGTTAGCCAACCATATCGGATATTGAACTTCACGGATGAACTCAGCCTCGATAAGCTTTTTAACTTCAGCATTGATTTGAATTGTCAACTCGGGGCGAAAATGACGTTGTGGTTGCTTGACAAGTTGTTTGTCCTCGAAGATAGCTAGCTTATGCGTCGCAACCTGTGAATCCAAACCAGGCATGTGTTGGTACTCCCAAGCATACACATCTTTGTACTCCCTAAGGAGTTGGTCATATACCACTTTTTCCTCGTCAGTTAGTAATTTGATAACAAGAACGGGCTTCGGCTCCTCAACGCTCCCCAAGTTGATTTCTTCAAGTTCATCGACCGTGGCTTGACCACCATCTTCCATTTCTGGTGGTGCAGGCTGAATTGTGTTAATGAAATCTTGTGAGACATCATCATTGGTAATTTCTTTAGGAGAGTCGTGACTTGGTGATTCTTCAAACGAGGTCATGTTCACGTCCTCCATTTCGACATCACTTGATTGTCGTACAAAAAACTTTGAATTTTGTTTCTTCTTGATTCTCCATTTTTTAGCAACTTTGATGTGTCTCTTCTTGCTTTCGAAATCACCAAAACCCTTAAGCCTATTGAACACAGAAGGTCTCGTTGTTTCACTTACTGACGTTGTATCCAGTCTCTCAAACACGGACACTCGAGGTGTTGGCGCCTTCTCCTCTAAGAAAAAACTTTGCTCATTCGAGGTCAAGGTCATGGGCTCTAACACTTTGGCTGTCAATACACCTCCCTCGTGAGAGACTTGCCAATTCTCAACAAGCTTTTGGTCCAGAGGTTTGTATAAAGCCTTTCTCTTTGAGGAAGATTTTGATCCTTTCACCTTCACCTTCAACTTCTTTTGTGATTGCAAGGGAAAGGACTTGGTGAAGGAACTAGAAGATTCTCCTCTTAACACCACTCTTTTGCTATCTCCGGAGAACTTGTGGATGATCAATGTCTTTTCTGGCACAGATTGGTCTATCTTTCGAAGGGGACAAGTATAAGTTGTCATCAAAGAGTGCATAGCCTTCTCAACTGAGCTTAAAGGCTTTTGGCCAGCTTGTCTCCTCTCCTTTGGTGTGTATTTGAACAACACTTTAGGACGAGCGCTCCCCCCCTCACTTTTCTCATTAAGAGAAAATCTTGACAACTGAGCAATACTTGAGACTAGCTCGTTGCCTTAAGCATTTTGCTACTTTCTCTTCTTTTCATGGCCATTTTAGGATCAAAACTAACTAACTTATAAAACTTGGCGTCAGCATAGTTCACACTTTCTCCATGAAATGGATTTTGATCTCCTCGGATAGTCTTTTCACTTCCATTCTCGTTGGTGTACTTTAAACATTGATGAAGCGTGGAAACAATATATTTGCTAGCATGAAGCCATGGTCTCCCCAACAAGGCATTATAAGACGTGTCAACTCTATGACATGAAATAACGCGCCTTTATAAAGATCATCCATCACTACCTAACGCAATCGTACCCATGGCGCTTTTCCCTACTTGATTGAACCCTTTAATTGTAAGCAAGGTAGGAGACAAATGACTAGTTGTCAATCCCATGGCTCTCAAAACCCTCAACGGGAGAAGATTCACCGTTGATCCACAATTCAAGACGATACGATTGACCTTTGTATCATCGATGAGACCCGTGACATATAAAGGCTGATTGTGATACTCTTCCCCCAACTGAAGATCTTCGTCAGAAAATGTTATACATGCCATGCATGTGGCACAGTGAGTTGGCGGAGATAAAGACACCTCATTGACTTCAACAGGGTCAACTTGGTCCTTATAATCTTCGGGATCCATGAGAGCTTGGATAAGCGCCCTCCTTAGCTCATTTGACATTTGTAACGCATCAAATACACTTAAACGCGCGAGAATACACTTCAAGTGACTAACAACGTCATACTTGATCCTTACTTCAAACGGAGCTTTGCGAAGGACCATTGGAACTTGATGACTAGCCTCCTTTTGAGGTTCTTCCTTTTTTTCCTTTCTCTTTTGTAGAAGAGTTAGGAGTTTCTTTATCAACTGACTCATCAAGGCTTGTCTCCTTCACGTCGTCATTAGATGACGACTCTTTTTCCTTGCCTTTTTCTTTTGGCTTTAGAGATGTGAGTTGACGTCCGGAACGAAGTGTAACTTCGTCAACTTCCAAATCCCACTCTTCACACATGTCATCCCAAGTGGTCATACAACATTGGGCAATTTCTTCACCCCAAAATGTATCATCTTCTGAAGAGTCCTCCTCGATCAATTTCTTAGGGACAAAGTCTTTTAATGTTATTGGTACTCTGTTTGGTTGAACGTATTCCTCCTCAGAGTCAATTGTTAAGGCTTTTCCCTTTTTCTCTTCTTAACCTTCTTCTTGTTCTTCTTCTTTCCAGGCTTTCTTCCGATCATTCTGAAACCTGGATAACTCGAAGTTCGAGTCATTTTAGACCGAGATTTTTTTCGACTCACATTAGTTTGCCATTCAAAGTCACTGAAGGCATCATCATCATTTGAACGCAAATCTTCAAAATCCGAGCAAGTCATAATCTCGTACAATGTGGGTTGTCCAGGGGCATCTCTCGGCATGTCTGGATATACCCATACGACACGAATATTATTATCAATTATGAACTACACAGGTATCGCCATAGGAGGCAATGAAACTGTGGGTATGCCCTCATTCTCAACCGATGCGTTAGATATGTCATAAGACTCTTGAGAAGGGAGCGCTTCTATAACTTCTGTCATAGAGATAGTGTTCGAAGAGGCTACTTGAGCTTTTGATGATGCTCTTTCGATCTCTATTTCTCCATTTTTAATCATCCTCTCTATCACGTCCTTTAGCACATAACAATCTCGGATGGGATGACTATCAATGCGATGATATGGACAATATTTTGCATCATTTGTTTTTCCTACCTCATTTGGTCTTTTTGGCTCGGGAAGGGTTAAGAGCTTAGCGGCCATTAACTCTTCAAATATCCTTTGGACATCACTGTCGTCAAAACGGTATTTCTTTTCTTTTCTTTCTTGAAGAGTGGGTTTCTTGAAAGGCTCTTTACCTCCCCGTCCTTGTGACCTAGAATCATTACCCGTAGGTAGATTTGTCAAAACTCGACCCAACCCGAAAAACCGACCCGACCCGCCCGAAATTTTTTGGGTTTGAACCTGACCCGAAAATCAATGGGTCACGACTAACCCGAACCCGATTGACCCGGAAAAAACTGGGTTGGGTCACCAACCCGTTGGGTTGACCCGGCCAACCCGCAAAAGTATTATTTCAATTAAAAATTTAATTTTTAATTATAAATTTTGTATAAAATTATTATTTTATTATTATTAAATAATATTTTATATTATATAATATTAAATATTTTAATAAATATAAAGATAAAGGTTAACAAAATTAACGATTATGACCCGTTGGGTCAACCCGAACCCGTACCAAACCCGTAACAACCCGGTCCATATGAACTCGGAAATTTTATGACCCGACGACCCATGATCCGTTTTGACCCGAACCCGATTGACCCGAACCCGAACCCGACCCGCCCGACCCATTTGACAGGTCTACCCGTAGGCGTTTTACATGTGGGTTTAACGAAGGTAGCCATAGACTCCCCTCTTTTTTGATGCTTTTTCCCCTCATCCCTCCTTGACTCATTTGTATAAGATTGGGTTGTGCTTGTTTTACCTCGAGCCAACTGTCATTCGACATTGCAAGCTTTTGACACTAAAGCGTCAAAACCTCAAGGTTCCGCACTACCAACATGTACAGCTAACTCAGGAATTAGGTTATTGGTGCACATTTGGACACACGCCTCTTCACTTAACTTCTCAGGGCATTGCAGTCTTAGGCTCCTCTATCTTGCGATGAAATCATTAGCAAGTTCATTTGGTCGTTGAAGAGTATTTGCAAGGTCCATGATGGAAACCTTTTCCTTCAAACTCACGAATTGTGCTAAGAATGCTCTTTGTAAGTCATCCCATGTTTGAATCGATCCAGGTTGAAGTTGTGTACCAAGTGAATGTCGACCCCTTTAACGATTGCACAAATTGTCTGATGAGTAAGGCATCGCTCAGTGCGGTTTCACCACAAGCTGAATAAAAGTGAGCCAAATGCTCATGTGATGACCCATGGATACCATCGAATTTATCAAAACTTGGCCTTTGGTAACCCGGAGGGAATGGGACAGCATCATAATGCATTGGGTACGGCTTTCTGTAACCAAGAACAGGTGGATTTTAGGACACTTGGAAGTCTTGAATCCCTTGAGCGATCAACTCCCTAATTTCTTGTGGGGAGATGGATGAACTACCGCTCGGTCCATCGTCATTTGTTCTCACCTGTTCGTGCCTACTCTCTTGAGCATGACTATTGGTCTGCGCAACAAGTGTAGCTATTTGGGCGTCTTTTTCAACGAGTTTTCTTTGTAACTCTTGGAGTTACTCTTCAACACTAGTTGTTCCTGTCATCAAAACAAGCATGTTTTCCGACTCATCTTGCAAGACAGTATTTGTTTGTCCTCCGTTGATAGCCATGGAAGGAAACTCCTCTTCTTGGAAAAGAGAATTTAGGTCTCCATACAAAGGAGAACTATGTTCCTCTTCACGTTGTGAGCTCGTTGGACTAGGTGGTGTTGAAGCTACATCAGCATAAGAAATCATTTTGGCCTTAAATCTTGTCATAGGACCATCATGAAGTTGTCCCTTTGGACGCTTAAACTTCTCGAGCTACACGAGTCTCCTTTCCTTGGAGCGTCAACGAGATCATTGTCCATCTTGTTCCCTTTATGAACCCGGACCTTCTTTGCTTTCGAGGACTTGATCACTTTGACCTTTTGAGTTTTTGCTTGCGTCTCCCCCTCAGAGTAAGAGGTCACGCAAACTTGCTCAACCTTTTCCAACGTGACAGGAATAGAACCTATGAGAATCTGGCCTGGAGCGACTGCTGGAGGATTAGGTAACACCTCCTTTGAGTAAAAAAAGGTCCTTTGCAGCCTTCCAAAGGGATGCATTCGCTTGAGCCAAGGTTGGGGAATTTGCTAGCTTGCGGAGCGGCCCTTTCCTTGAACGCTTTGAACCATTTTTGCGGCCTCTCTTTTTTTTAACCTTTTTGGCCTTTGGGACAATTGGTATAGGCTTTCCTACAGGCCCACCATTCCTTTTGATAACATGAATGATAGGTCTTTGAGCACTCATGGGGATAGGCTTCGTTCCACTGATTCCCGGATTGCCGACACCACCAATCGCCTTAAAGTTGGGCTTGTTTTCCTTTTGCTCCTCCAAATGGTGAAGCGGGTTGAAGGAATTTTCCAACGGGATCTTTGCATGGATTTCATTGCGAGAAACATCAAAGACCACCGAGAAAGACCTCCGACGGACCCAACGACCCCCTTGCACGATGAAGGTAGCAGGAAGTTCGTTGAAGTTCACAGTTGCCATTGATGCCATTTCCTTGCAACCAAAACACGAGTAAACGTTAGTAAATGTATAACTTAAAGATGAAAAGGAAGAAAAGGTCCCACTGGGCGTGCCAAAAATATGTTGAACAAAAATATGAAAATATTCGCAAAACATATTTTATTTGATTTTGCAAAGTTCGAGTTCGACCCTTAATTTTTACCCTTTTGATTAAAAGTCATACACGTACAAAATATTTGGTTTGTTTTATGATTTGGGCTGCACCCGAGTTTTGATGAGTTGCCTTCGTATCTCTTTAAAGAGAATCAAGCCTCACGTAGTTCAGAGTGTTTTGGTTTATTTGTGTTTGATTTTGGTGAGTGTAGTTTTTCATGCATCAGAGGAATGAATCTAAACTCATCTTCTAGGAAGAGTTCCTTAGACCACTCCAACTATCATTTGCATGACGCGAACGATACTAAAACCACCTTCTAGGAAGGGTGATCTAGTCGTTCGCATTTGGTGTGCACAATTTATTTTAAAGTGCATTTTTGGATTTGGAAATTTTAGTTTGATTTAGGGTTGCGACTATAGTCGATAAAAATTTGCATCGAGTTACCTACGTAGCCCTTTTTTAGGCGTCAAGTCCTTACGGAGTTCTAATGAAAGGAGTTTTAATTTGAGAAAACCCACTAATTGACAACGATGGCTTATAATTTGTATGTTGAGAAAACTCATCTATTAATTATGCCAATTAATAGGTTGATTTGCTATTAACCCAAATCCAATCATATTTTTTTTTTTTTTTGTTTCGTACGACCAGTTTCCCATGTTTTGTATTTAAAACCGATTTCTCTTTTTTTGTAATCTTACCACGCTTTTTTTATCTTTTTTATGGAGGAGGCTCATTTATGGGCTTTTCCTTTTACATTTGTTTTTTTTTCTTTGGCCCACATAAAATCTCAAGCCCAACCCACCTTACAAGGGCCTACGTTTTTTATTTGGGCGAAGCCACACGATCAATTTTTTTTTGTTGAACGCTCAATTTATCACGTGTTTACACCCTTCATAATATGATCATAATATTTGTTATCCAATAGAATAACCAACACAAGGATATCTTAACAATATTTTTTCACTAACCCGTATTTGAAGTCTAAAAGATATGGAAATATCTTTTTTCCATGCTCTTTATATATCTTTTTAGGATCAGAAAATTGCGTTTACCGTACATTCCAAGCTAGAGCCTTGTATTGATTTTTCTCTGTTCTTCGCGAGTAAGTATTTTTCCTCGATCTTACTTTTTTCTTTTTGGTGATAAACAAAATTTTCTTAAGAATTGAATTACATTGGGCAAGAATTCAAATGGATTTGACCTCTCCATAATTTGGTTCCTAATAAGGGAAGATTCAAGTGGATCTAACCTTGTTAATCTACATGTTTCAACTTTCGTAAAGATTAGTACCGAATTTATGGTACTATATTTTTATTTAATCTCATACAGATGCATTTTTCGTTTGTTGATTCAAATCCAAAATTTTGATTTGCCATGTACTCATGTACACCCAATTGGCAGAAATCAAACCACTTTAATATATATTTTTCTCTTAAGTTGACAAGTCTTGTTTTTTTTTTTTTATCTTCTGAGTAGTCACATCACTTGAGTAGTTGATTTCAAAGTCCATGCACCACTACTCTCGTTTCTTTTTTTTTTTTTTTTTGAAATAGGTAAGAATTAGGACACCCCTCACGGGGGTTGTCCTAGAGCATCCTTCCGGGTGAGAACAAGAAGTTCTGGGTGATTCAGAATGTTGCCAACAGGCAAGCTGTGGCCCAACTTAGCAATTTTGTCGGCCACAACATTACAATTTCTTCTAATGTGACTAATACGAACAGAGTCAAATTGTTGGAGGGAAATTGAAATATCTGAGATAATTATGTCAGTGTTCCACGGGCACTGGCCTTGTTTTCTAATTGCGTTAATAATTGTGAGATTGTCCCCTTCTATTTCCAAATTCTTGATTCCCAAATTATGGGCACAGAAAACACCTTCTCTAAGAGCCAGTGCTTCAAGTAATTCAACTGAAACCCTTCCATACTTGGTACTACCTATAAACATTACTTCTGCATTAGATCCCCGAATCACGATGCTTGACGCCGTCGAACCATCATTGAGTTTAGATCCATCAGTATTTAGTTTACAAAAATTTTCGGGTGGTTTTATCCATTTTTATTTTTTGCTTTGATTAGCCCTGCACTCCTTCACCTTCTTTTGTTTTATTTTATTTGTAGAGATTAAAAGAAAAAGGGAAAACCATCAAAACCTGTAGCTTTGTTTTGGTAGTCACACTTGTACTTTTATTGTATTTTCTTAAGGCTAAATCAACTCAGAAACTTGCAAGCCTCCATATCCGTTTGGCCTTTTTATTAATTTTTTTTGTTTACTGGGATGTTGGTCATGTTCGGACAAAACTAGCAACATCTGAGGGGTTTTCATGCACAATGAACATAATTAATTTTTTTATGCATAAGTCCGAAATCTGCCAGTCATTTTTTTTTCATCCTGTACAAATTTTGCCAGAGTAACCCCATGAAAATCAGTTTTAAAAAGTTAGAGATCCACTTGAATCTTAATTTTTAGACATTTCAAGATCCTCTTGAATCTCAAACATGTCAAGAACGGGTTGAATCGACCATAAACATTAGGGAAGATCCCCTTGAATCTTTTGAACCCTAATTTGGAATGGCGGAAAGGAGAAAGTTGACCATCATAAACCAGGGAGAATCCCCTTGAATTATTCACCCCCGGATTAAAATGGTCCAAAGAAAGTATATTAAAACTTGAAAAGTTAATCATTGTAAAACCAGGGAGAATCCCCTTGAATTCTTCACCCCCGGATTTAAAATGATATCAAAAAGATTTGAAAAATTAACCATTATAAAACCAGGGAGAATCCCCTTAAATTCTTCTCACCCCCGGATTTAAAATGATATCAAACAGATTTGAAAAATTAACCATTATAAAATCAGGGAGAATCCCCTTAAATTCTTCACCCCCGGATTTAAAACGGTAAAAAGAATCAAACACGATCGAATTTTAAAAGAGGATATAACACCAGTTGCTTTTCTACCTTCTTCATTCTTGAACTGGTTCTTTCAGAAAGTAACGTGTTTTCTTTTAACTTTTATGCTCTTTCTCACACCTTTTCTTTTGCTTTGTTAGAAGTGGTTTTTTGTCTTCTTGATCTCCTACCCAAAAACAATTACTTTGTATTTGTAGGAAGAAACACGTGGGAAGTTACTCAAGTGAGCCCCCACTTCACCCACTTTCTCCCACTATCCAATAACCTCCTTTCTTTTTATTTTGCATTCTTTTTTTTAATGTTACAATGAATGTAACTTCTCTGTAGAAGCCCCGCCCAAACACATTATTTTTCTTTTTTTTTAATTAATTCCACCCTATTGGATCTATGATAATAAGTTGGGCTTTTTCTAATTGGATCAGGCAGACATGGAGATTTTAGGCCTTGGAGCAGAAATTAAGAAATTTATAAGATCCAATTTTGCAATTCCCAATTATTGTCCTTGCTTAATAAAAATTAATCACATTTAAATTTTGCAATTAATTTTCATTAAATTTATAGGTAATCATGAAAGTTTACCCTCAACAGTTTCCTTGCCCATTTTCAGAGTTGGGGCGTTTATCATGTCTTCAAGGAATACAACTCTGTGGCGGACTATATTGTTGGGTCATATCGTCATGTCTCTTCTGTCCCGCTTATAATTAGTTTGGATTATAGAACCTCATCAAAAAAAAATTCATAGGATGTTCCCTTATCTATTAGATGACCCTCTACTTTTTTTCCTCGTAAAAAAAACTACTCCCCCCGTAGGAGTCCTTGAGAATGAACCCATAAGAAGCCACGCCATCCGCATTCACTGCACCATCAAAATTCAATTTAGTGAAATCCCTTCTGGGTTTTGCCCATTTGTGGGTTTTCTCTTAGGCCCACTTCTAGCCGTTATAGAACGTGGGTTACCCGAGGCTGAGGCTTCCGTGTTTTTTCAATTTTTAATCTGGTTATGAATAAAGTCGCAAATGTTTACGACGTTATTCAAGTTATTGTTGTTGTCAAAAGCTCTTTTATTTCTAGAGTACCATAGGCCCCACCAGGTGTTAGCGAGGAGTTCCATTTCCTCTTTTGTTAATCTCATGCAGGACAAGGTGTGGTTTTTTATCCCCAGGGGAAATTTGGTCGAGGATTTGGCAAAGTTTGGGATTTACGGATTTGATGGTTTCCACGATTAATGGGCACGAGAGTTATATATGGTTAGTGTCTTCCTCCAGGTTGTTACAGGTCTCGCAGCCCAGCGAAACCGGGACATGGTTAACAACGAGCCTCATCTTAGTTGGCAAATCATTTTTGGCTACTTTCTAGATGAAAATTTTCACTTTGGGAGGGATGTTAAGTTTGTTGATCCAAGATAGGTTAATTTTTGGTTTGCCTTTAGATTGTTGGATCCATTGCATGGTTGAATGTGTTGAGCACCAGCCATTTTTTCTGGGTTGCCAGTATAGTCTGTCCGGGATTTTGTTAATAGGGTCTATGATTTTGGATATGATTTCAAGGCCGTCTATATTAATGCCCTTGCTCAATTTCTTAATGTTCCACGAATTATCCTCTCTAAGGTACTCATCCACGGTTTCGTCCCAATTAATGATGTTTGCCGCATCTGTCCTTGGGTTGCGAAGGCCCATACCGATCCAGTTGTCTTTACATACTCGAACGGTTTTATCATCCCCAATCTGCCAGATTAGTCCTTCATGAATAGGTCTTTAAGGCCTATTAGCTTGGACCACTGCCAAGAGGTATTATGTTTTTTCTTGTAGTTTATGATGTTTTCCGTTTTAAGATATTTTTCTGTAATAATTTTGACCCATAGATTTTCTGGTTCAACTAGTATTTTGCAAAACAACTTCATTTGGAGTGCTTGGTTCATCGCTTCTGCCTTGGCGATTCCCACCCAACCATGAGCGGGTGGACGGAAAATGGAGTTCGAAATAATGAGTAGTTTGTAGTTGTGATCCTTGTTCCAGAAGAATTTTTTGTTGATTTGGTCAAGTTCTTGTAAGGTAACTTAGGGTAACATAAATGATTGCATAATGTAGTTGGGTGGCGCTGATAGATTTGCTTTGATTAGGGCTTTACGTCCCTCTTGGGATAGAGTGTTTGCTTTCCATTTTGAAAGTTGGGATTTGGTCTGCATAATCGAATATAAGTCAAATATAAGTCATAGGTTTTCGACCTATTTGTGTGTTTCCATAAATTCGTTCAAACCCAATTTCGATGTGTTATCAAATCATTTCAATGTGATAACGGTAGAGAATTCAACAACCATCAATTCCAGTCCTTCTTTCACCAACACTTTCTTTGGTTGTCTTTGCTTTCCCAATCTTTCCGCCACTTCCGCTCACAAATTACAACCTCGATCTTCTCCATGTGTCTTTCTAGGCTATCCTAAAGATCATAGAGGTTACATTTGCATGGACATCCAATCTCACAAAATCATTCTTTCCTGACATGTCACCTTTGATGAAAAAGTTTTTCCGTTTGCCAAACCAACTCCTTCCCCTTCTCATGTCTATGATTCTTTTCAGTCCGATGACTCCGTCTCTCCTCTGTTCACACAACCGTTTTTGAGCTCGTCGGCAACGTCATCTCATACCGCACCCGCGCCTGCGGTTTCCCTGGCAGTGCATTTTGCCCAGTTTCCCGCACCCGCGGGCACCCCACCCGCACCCGCGGTTTTCCCCACCACCTCCATTAGCCATTTACCCGCACCCGCGGCCTACCCACCAGCGCCCGCAGACAACCCCATTTTAGTCGAAACACCACCTTTTTTGCCCCTCCAACACATCAACCGGCTCCCCCAACTCATCCTATGACCACCCGTTCTCGGGCAGGCATATTCAAACCGCGTCGTATCCTTGACCTTAATACAATTATCACTAAAACCAACGGCCTTTCTCCCGTCCCTACCTCCCACAAAATAACCCTACTAGACCCGAATTGGTCCTCTACCATGCACGATGAATACCGAGCTCTTGTGAGTAATGGAACCTGGGTTTTGGTTCCCCGACCGCCTAAGGCTAATGTTGTACATTGCATGTGGCTGTTCCGACATAAGTTTCGCTCCGATGGTTCTCTTGAGCGATATAAGGCCCGTCTGGTTGCAAATGGCCGCTCTCAGGAGGTTAGCATTGATTGTGATGTGACTTTTAGTCTTGTCGTGAAACCAGCAACTATTCGTACCGTTCTACATCTGGTTGTTTCTAGGGCTTGGCCTATACATCAACTTGATGTCAAGAATGCTTTTCTACATGGCTCTCTACAGGAAAGTGTTTACATGTTTCAGCCGCCTAGCTTTGTCGATTCTACTAGGCCCAAACATGTTTGCCTTTTGAAGAAGTTTTTATACGGTTTAAAATAGGCTCCTCGGGCCTGGTATCAGCGCTTTGCATCTTATCTTCTCAAACTTGGTTTCTACAGCAGTAAGAGTGATACTTCCCTTTTCATTTATAAGAAGGATAATTCTATGGCCTATTTACTCCTCTATGTTAATGACATCATACTTAGGGCTTCGTCTGATGCTCTGTGTTCTGAGATTATTCGGCTTCTTAGTAAAGAATTTGCCATGTCAGATTTGGGACCACTATCATATATTTTGGGCATATCTGCTACACGTATTTCTTCTGGTTTGTTTCTGTCACAGAAGAAATATGCTACTGAGATTGTTGATCGCGCTTCCATGGCTAACTGTAATGTTGCGGCTACTCCTGTTGATCCCGACACTAAGCTTAGTGCTGATGTCGGGCCGCCTGTGTCTGATCCCATTCTCTATCGCAGCATGGTCGGCGCTCTTCAGCATATGAATTTTACACGACCAGATATCTCCTATGATGTTCAGCAAATTTGCTTGTTTATGCGTGATACTCGGGAGTGAAATTTTGTGGCTCTCAAGCGCATTATACGGTATGTTCATGGCACCACCTCTCTTGGTATTACCATTTCTGGTGCTGATCGGCCATCGTTAGTCGCCTACACTAATGTTGATTGGGTTGGCTACCCAGACACTCGTCGATCCACTTCTGGCTACTGTGTGTTCCTTAATGACACACTTGTATCCTGGTCAGCCAAGCACCAATCCGTTGTTTCCAGATCTAGTGGTGAGGCCGAATACAGATGTGTTGCAAATGTGGTCGCTGAATATTGTTGGCTCCGTAGTCTTCTTCTCGGGGTTCATTGTCCTCTATCTCGGGCTTCCATGGTGTATAAGGATAATATATCTGCCACCTACTTGGCCAATAATCCGGTACAACATCAACGTACAAAGCACATTGAGATTGACATCCACTTTGTTCGAGAACAAGTTGCTCTGGGTCACATTAGGATTCTCCATGTACCGTCAAAGTTTCAATATGCAGACATTTTTACAAAAGGGTTGACTAGGCAATTGTTTCTTGATTTTAGAGACAGTCTTACGGTTCGTTCACCTCCCATTTCGACTGCGGGGGTGTACTAGCATATATTTTGTATTGGGCCCTGTATTGGCACATTAGCCACCCTTTTGTACATGTATATAATTCTATCTAATGAATGGAGAATCCCCCAAGGGGACTTACAGAATTGACTTCTCACATGCTTGATAGAATGTATTTGCTACACACCTCATATTGAATTCAGAACCTCTAAGAAGTAATCTTGAAAACTCAAAAGAATCCCAAAATACAAGTGGTAGAACACGCCTTTGCTGGTATTCTCCATTTCTCCTCCCCATTGAAACAAAAAACCCTATAGATGACAGTTGGTTTGAAAGAAAAAAAGATCGATAATTTAGCCAATTTTCTCTATCCCCATTTCCAACATGGAAGGGCGGAATTATAGACTCGATTTCTTCACCGTCTCCCACTTCATCGCCGACTTCTTCCTCTTTTTCGATTGAAGAAACCGGAAAAAGAGAAGGACGAAACGGAGAACTCGAATTCATCACCACCGGCGTATTTTCTTTGCCTCGTCAAATTCTACAGATTTGTCTACAAAATTGGTCGGCAAATCCAGATCTAGATTTAAAAGAAAAAAAAAAGAAAAGTGATGGATTTTAGGGGAAAAAGATGAGATCTGCCCAAAAGACTAAAATAAAAAGAAAAGTGGTATATTTTAGGGAAAAAAGAGAATTTAATGGAATTGAATGAAGTTTAACTCACCAAAGTTTTATTTGAGATACACGTGCGATGCCCGACAATTGAGATCTGAAAAGTGAGGCTTGTGCTCTCAATTTGCTAGAATTCATAGTTAGTTATTTCTGCAGTGCAGTAAAGGTTTTATACAAGCCACTTAACTTGCTAACTATAGTAAATGGTAAAAGCTACCTTAACCAGACCAAATTACCCTTAGTTCACATAAAACGAAAAATACATGATTTCCACACACACCCTCAGGTTGGAATATGGACTAATCCTAACTTGAACATCAAAAAATCATGTTGTGCTTTGTTTAGTGGCTTGGTCATTGCATCCGCGAATTGAAAACCAGTAGGCAGCAGTCTTCAGGAACCCGCATTGAACCTTCTCCCTTGTAAAATGTCATTCAATTTCTAGGTGTTTTGTACGCTCGTGGAAGCAAGGATTAGCTGCTATGTGCTGAGTTGCCATGTTGTCAAAGAATAATGTGACTGGGAGTGATACTGGTACCTTGAAATCCTTCATAATGAAGCTTGTCCAAAGCAATACTGTAGACGCCATACTCCGATATTCTGCTTCAGTTGAGGATCGGGAGACTGTTGTCTGCTTCTTGGTTTTCCAAGATACAAGTGAACCTCCAAAGAAAACACAGAATCCAGTGACAGACCTCCTTGTGTCAAAGCAAGAATCCCAATTAGAATCTAAGTATCTTGTGACTTTAAAGTCGCTTTTGCGAGGATAAAATAATCCCTTTCCCATGGTTCCTTTGAGTTACCTAAGCAAATACAGTGTTGTTTGCAGATGTGGTTGTCTTGGCTTGGACACAAACTGAGAAAGGTGTTGAACCACATATGAAATATCTAGCCTTGTCAATGACAAATAAAGCAACCTACCCACAAGTCTTCTATACTGTTCTGCATCTTCAAGCAATGTTCCTGTATCTGCACTGAGTTTCAGACCTGTAGGCATTGGTGACTGAACTTCTTTAGCATCAAGCATCTGTGTATCATGCAAGATATCATGAATGTACTTCTTCTGGCTAAGAAAAGTTCCCTCATATGTCCGTAGAATTTCCATGCCTAGGAAATACTTGGCTGACTCCAAGTCTTTGATTGTGAACTTGTCATGTAAAGCGGTCTTGACTTTAGTTATTTCATAATCATCGTTACCAGTCAAGAGTATATCATCCAGATAGACTAGGAGAGCTGTGAATGATTCATGTTTTTCTTTAACAAACAATGAGTAATCATTTGTGATACAGTTACCGCTTGAGTTTAAACACTTGATTGGGTTGACATTTCTGCTAGCCCTCATGTGGTTTCATGTAGATATCCTCTTCTAAAAATCGATGCAGAAATGCATTGTTGATGTCCAGTTGACATAATGGCCACCCTTTACTAGTAGCAAGGCAATGACAATCCTCATTGTAGGAAGTTTTTCCACAGGGTTAAAGGTGTGTTTGTAGTCCTTACCAAGTTTTTGGTTGAACCCCTTAACCACCAATCGAGCCTTATATTTGTCTATTGCTCTACTTGCCTTGAACTTCACCTTGTAGACCCATTTAGACCCAATGGCTTGACTTCCTTGAGGCAATTCAACCAAGTCCCATGTTCCATTTTTTTCCAAGGCTTGGAGCTCATTTTCCATGGCTTTTCCCATTTTGGATGCCCTCGTGCTTGGTTGTATGTAGATGGTTCATGGACAGAGTATACTTGTGTCATAAAAGCACAATAATCTGACCCATGATCACTATAAGGCTGAGTAGATGTTTTTGTCATCACATAATCATGTGACCAAACTGTTAAGCGCCTGTCTCTAGTGGACCTTCTCAAACCTTGATCTAGAGAGCTAGTTTGACCGTACTGAAAAACTGGCTCAACTAAAGGGACAACAGGTGAGATCTCAACTTGTAGTGTCTCTGAATCTTGCATACTGAAGTTTGTGGCAAGAAAAGTTGATTCGGATGGATGGTCAGTTGCTATGTGTTCCATTTCTGTGTGCTTGAATGGAAACACCTCCTCATAAAACTCAACATCCCTACTATAGAACACTTCTTTAGTTGCTATGTCATACAACTTGTAGCCTTTCTGCTGAGTTGGATATCCAATCATCACACATTTCCTACCCCTTGCATCAAACTTGTTATGCCCTCGTTTTAAAATTGCTACATAACACAGTGATCCCATGACTATCAAATTATCATACTTGGGCTTCTTGTGAAACAAGATCTCATAAGGAGTTTCCCAATTAGTACTTACCAAGGGCATCCTATTAGTTAGGTAAGTAGGTGTTAAGATACAATCTGTCCAGAAAGTTTTAGGAAGATTAGCATCTATCATTAGAGCCGTAGCTGTTTCCACCAAGTGCCTATGCTTTCTCTCTACCACCCCATTTTGTTGAGGGCAATAAGGCATAGTCCTTTGGTGCAAAATTCCAAAACCTGACAAGAATGCTTTATAGTTGGCATTTACCAATTCTGTTCCATTGTCAAACCTTATTACTTTAGTATTAACACCAAACTATGTCTTCACCATTGTGATGAAGCTCTTAATGACATCCATGACTTGAAATTTGTCATGAATTAAGTAAATCAATGTTGCCCTGCTTTTATCATCAACAATTGTATAAAAATATCTTTTACCATTCAAACTAGCAATAGCAAAAGGACCCCATAAATCCACATGTAACAAATCAAAGCAAGCATCTGATTTACTTTCACTAATCATAAAAGGAAATTTATGAAACTTTGCAAGTTTACAAGTGTCACAAAGAAAATCTGTTGCATCATATCTATCACAGTCCAATTTGATAGGCGTGATTTCGTCGTGCAAATCACGGTTATGCTAAAGAATCCAAACTAAGAACCGTAGTCTTTAGGAAGTCCGGTCGAATCCACAAGGAGACAGATTTTATCTTTTGTAATGAATTTTGTGTCAAACAAGTAACAAGGGGGTTTTGGTATTTGAAACTAAATCTAAGAAGGCAAAACTAACAAAGCAATAAAAGATTATGAAAAACAATAATTAAGAAGATAGCTTAGGCAAACAAATATCCACAATCGTATGACAAGTTGATCATTGATTTCACCTCAATATCACATGCAATGGATTTTCAAATTCCTTTTCAATTGTAACTAACAGCACAACCAGATACTATTAGATTTAACTAATTAAACAATCATGAAACCATCAATGATTCAGTTTAATAGCAGCAGTAAGCATAGGAATATAAGCAGGATACAATTCTAGCATAAAACAACCTTCTTTTACCCTAGAATGTAAATCAAATATCTTATGCATAAGACTAGCACAACCAGATACTAGTACGATGCAGCTGCTACTTTAATCAGGTCACACTTCGGGGGCTGTTTTGACTCACTTTGAGTTGGAATTTGGACTTCGGGTAAAAACCGGAATTGTATCTCTTTGAATTAGCTTTACAATGATGCTAAACGCAACTTTATCAAATCACTATAGCTCCCGAACGAACCCTTACATGACATAGGTGTCGAATCAGCAACTCCAATAGATGGCCCAAATTCAAGCGTTCTTCTCCCGTTCCCATTCCTTTCACACTTGTTCACTATAAGACCTATAAAACAAAATAGAACAAGTGCAAAAACCCAAAACTCCTAGACACTCTAAGACACTGTAGAAACTAACTAAAACTACCTAAAAACTGTAACATCCCCGACCAAAGTGCATACGTCATTTTGCATTCATATAAGATTAGTAGCATATGCAGAGCATATTGACATGATATATAGTGCATTTTTAAAAGTAATATTTATTTTCTATTTAAGTTTATTATATTTTAAAAGTTTTTAAGAAAAAATTAATTATTAATTATTTCAGGGTAATGTTTGTAATAAAGGAGATTTGAGGGTGGAAAGTGTGATTTTTCTAAATTTTTGCCGACGTTGTACGCCGACCTACTACGTGTATATCATGTTGTGTTGTGATTTTAGTCTTTTGTAAGCTACGTATTCACACACAAAAAAAAGAGGAGAGGAGGAAAAATATAGAGAAAAAAAAGAAGAAGTTGTTTTTGATGATTTTGATTTCGGTTCTTGGATCTGGTACAAGATTTCTTCTATCAGGTTTTAATCTTGAAGTACAAGCATGATTTGGTAAGTTTTAATTAGTTATTGGTTTATCTGGATTTTATTGATTTTTTCTAGATCTAGATCTACAATTGCTTTTGATTTGAAAATCGGTAGATCTATAGTTCTCATAAGAGTCTATATATAGTAAACCCGGGGCAGATTCATGCTTGAACAGTTCACAGAATAATAAATCGGATACATCAACATTTGCATTTATATAGTAAATTCCTATGTGACATATGTATAATATGTATGTATATGTACATGGACTAAATGCTTGACTCCGTGTGAAATAATTGATGATGGTTTATATTCACTGAGTATGCGACTCACGTAAATCGCAAGACAATTTTTTCAGGTTCAGCTAGAATTTTCTAACTTGTGTCCTTTTAGAGGTCACAGTCATATAGGTCGGCCGGCTGAAGCTCTAAGCAACCTTCTCCTCCTCATTTTGCATCATAGACATATGTGTTGTAACAAAAGTTAGAGTAATAGATGTATTAGTACAAAAGTAAAGACATATAGTTGTGTGTGTTCAACCTTATATGGTTTTTACTTTGTGCTATATGTTTACGTGGATAGTTGCTATATGTTAACTATATGTTTATATGTGAAATAAGTTATTACAAAGTATCTTTTTATATAAGAGTTAAGTTTTACAAAGTATACGTCATAGGGTTTAGGGTTGTCATAGCTATTTTTTGGTATCAGAGCAGGGATATGATTCTTTAAGGGCATGCATTCATAAGAAAATGTAATTGACATTAGAATTGCATTCATGAGAATGGTGCATAACGGAGAGAAGGTTCAGCCGTGTCATGTCAGTCTATAGGAGCATCTCATATAGCACCATATGAGCATACATTTTATATACATGAACCGTAAGAAGAGGAAGTGCAAAGGAAATGGTAAAGGTAAATATAGTATATCGAGATTGTATAATACGAGTGGATACAGTAAAGTTACCGATTGATCCGATTTTGCTATTCTTTTATGAGTTTGATGTTTGATTGGATATGGGTTGTTGTCAAGACACCATGCTAAAGTAAATAGTTATACCAAAGAAGTGCTGATAGAATCGTTTGGGAAATCTAGAGTGATTTTCTATGGTGATAGACAAATGGTTCCCACTTGCCTAATATCTGCAACAATAGCTTTTCGCATGATCAAAGAGGGATGTGAGGAATATCTGGCCCATGTAATAAATCGTACAATTGAATGTGATGAGGTTGGAGATATACCAGTTGTTAAAGATCTTCTAGATGCGTTTCCAAAGGATCTTCCTTGATTGCCACCTGATAGAGAGATAGAGTTTATTATGGAATTAATGTCAAGTACTGCACTGATTTCTATTCCTCCATATTGAATGGCTCTTTCAGAGTTACAAGAACTGAAGAAACAGTTACAGGATTTGTTGGACAAAGTATTCATTAGTGCTAGTGTATCTCATGACTATGCATAGATTACAGAAAGTTGAATCAGGTGACAATGAAGTACAAATATCTATTGCCAAGAATAGATGATTTATTTGATGAACTTCAATGTGCAAAGGTATTTTCGAAGATAGACATTCGATCAGGATATCATCAGTTAAAGATAGCTAAAGATGACATTATCAAGACAACATTCAGAACTCGACATGGGCATTATGAGTTTCTGGTAATTCCATTTGGTTTGACTAATGCACCAGCAAAATTAATGGCTTTGATGAACAAGGTATTTCAATATTTTCTATACAGATTTGTGATCATCATTATTCTTGATATATTGGTATATTCGTGGAGTACATCTGAGCATGTTGATCATTTGAGTAATGTGCTACAAGTCTTGAGAGAAAAACAATTATATGCTAAATTGAGTAAGTTTGAATTCTGGTTGGATCAAGTGATATTTTTAGGACATATAGTATTTGGAAGAGGTATAGAGGTTGATCCTCAAAAGGTTGAAGCAGTGATAAACTGGAAAGCCCCAACTATAGTTACAGAGGTTTGTAGTTTTCTTGGTATGTTTGGATACTACATACGATTCGTTGAAGGATTCTCTATTATAGCTGCACCACTCACTAAATTGTTGTAGAAAAATGCTCCATTCCATTGGAATTCTGCGTGCCAACAGAGCTTTGATGAGTTAAAGCACCGTTTGACTACATCACCAATACTGACAGTTCTTACAGGTACAAGAGGATCTGTTATTTACACTGATACTTCATATCTGAGTCTTGGTTATGTCTTGATGTTGAATGGAAAAGTAATTGCTTATGCATCACGACAGTTGCGACCACATGAAATTTCTTATCATGTACATGATTTAGAGATAGCAGCAGTAGTTTTTGCTCTAAAGATTTGGCGACATTATCTATATGGAGAAACATTTCAAATATTTACAGATCATAAGAGTTTGAAGTATTTGATGAGCCAAAAGACATAGGTGCTAGATAGAACTATTGAAAGATTATGATTGTACAGTCTAGTATCATAAAGAAAAGGCCAATGTTGTAGCAGATGCTTTGAGTCGAAAGTCCAGTGGTATGATGGCAAGTATGCACATGAATTCAATATTATATTTGATTGTTGTGAGAGGTCTAAATGCTAGACTATAGTTAGACACAAATGACTAAATGAGTATTGGTTGCTACTTTTGAAATTCAACCAGTTTTGAGACAGAAAATTAAAGATGCACAAGTAAGAGATGGAAAGTTGGCAGAAATTATAGAACTTGTTTGACAATGTAGAGATACGCCATTTGTTATTCAGGATGGCATATTGATGTTTGGCATACAGATTAGCATTATCTTCAGAATTATCTTAGATTCATGATTTTTCCATGTTAGTATGTTACTACAATATTGATTTGATCCATTACATGTGTTAAAGGATTTAGAAATACAGATTATAGAGAATCTAAGCTACATAGAGGAACCGATCAAGATAGCAGATCATAGTATCAAATAGTTACAGATGCAGATTCTGAAAGTAATTTGGAAGAATCATGGTATAGAGGAAACGACTTGAGAAACTGAGGATAAGATGAGAAAGTCATATCCGCATTTGTTTAATGGTAATTGATTCCCTATCATCCTGCATCATATGAAGAGATAGCGAATTTTGAGGACAAAATTCTTATAGAGGGGGAGAATTGTAACATCCCCGACCAAAATGCATACGTCATTTTGCATTCATATAAGATTAGTAGCATATGCAGAGCATATTGACATGATATATAGTGCATTTTTAAAAGTAATATTTATTTTCTATTTAATTTTATTATATTTTAAAAAGTTTTTAAGTAAAAAATTAATTATTAATTATTTCAGGGTAAAGTTTGTAATAAAGGAGATTTGAGGGTGGAAAGTGTGATTTTTCTAAATTTTAGCCGACGTTGTACGCCGACCTACTACATGTATATCATGTTGTGTTGTGATTTTTGTCTTCTGTAAGCTACGTACTCACACACAAGAAAAAGAGGAGGAGGAAAAATATAGAGAAAAAAGAAGAAGTTGTTTTTGATGATTTTGATTTCGGTTCTTGGATCTGGTACAAGATTTCTTCTATCGGGTTTTAATCTTGAAGTACAAGCATGATTTGGTAAGTTTTAATTAGTTATTGGTTTATCTGGATTTTATTGATTTTTTCCAGATCTAGATCTACAGTTGCTTTTGATTTGAAAATCGGTAGATCTATAGTTCTCAGATGGTGTTTTCGATATAGGATTTATATTCGGTAAAAGATTTAAGAGTAAATTTAGGGTTTTGCTTTGTAATGATATTATGGAAACCTTTGATCAAGTTTTTCATAAATGTTTGAACTAGAAAAATGTTCTTCTATATATATAGTTTATTGCCGTCAAGTTTTACAGGATTTGGAATTATATGCAAGAAGTTATAATGCATTCTGGCATTTCAATCCATTTGGGGTTAAAATTTGTAAGAGTAATAGGTTGTTTTTGCATTGGGTTACATATAGGAGCACAAGTAATAGATCGTGGTCAGAGTCAAGATATAATATATGTCCTGAATAGGTGAGTATAGACCGGAGATTCAACCCTATGTGTTATATAATATATGTGATATATATGCTATATGTGATATATGTGCTATATGAATATATGTTCTATATGGATTTATGTTTTGTATATTCTATATGAATATATGTGTTATATAGATATATGTGTTTTATGTGCTATATGCATATATGTGGTATATGAGCTATATGGATATATGTGCTATATGGATTATATGGATATATGTGATAGCTTTGAAATTTCCAGAGTTGTTTGCACAAAAAGTATGATAACAGATGGCATATGATATATGATTACAAGATGCATTTGATTGCATAGCATATTGCAATGAGATTAAAAGGACTTGTGACTGTCTTGCCCTTAACTGTAATTCAGGAAATCTACGAATTTCTTTGTTAAAGCGACCTACGGGTCATACAGGATCTACGGATCATACAGGAGCTACGTGCCAATATTCAGGAAATCTTTGGATTTCCTTGCTAAAGGGATCATAAGAGTCCATATATAGTAAACCCGGGGCAGATTCAGGCTTGAACAGTTCACAGAATAATAAATCGGATACATCAATATTTACATACATAGTAAATTCCTATATGACATATGTATAATATGTATGTATATGTACATGGACTAAATGCTTGACTCTGTGTGAAATAATTGATGATGGTTTATATTCACTGAGTATGCGAGTCACGTAAATCGCAAAACAATTTTTCAGGTTTAGCTAGAAATTTCTGACGTGTGTCCTTTTAGAGGTCACAGTCATACAGGTCGGCCGGCTGAAGCTCTAAGCAACCTTCTCCTCCTCATTTTGTATCATAGACATATGTGTTGTAACAGAAGTTAGAGTAATAGATGTATTAGTACAAAAGTAAAGACATATAGTTGTATGTGTGTGCAACCTTATATGGTTGTTACTTTCTGCTATATGTTTACGTGGATAGTTGCTATATGTGAATTATCTTTTTATATAAGAGATAAGTTTTACAAAGTATACGTCATAGGGTTTAGGGGTGTCACAAAAACAACGCAAAAGAAACGTAAACATGCATCCTAAACACTACCTATATGCAAGCTATCAATATGCCTCACTTTGAAAAAAGAAATATGTCCTAGTCTTTCATGGAAAACATGTCTATCAACAGTAACTTGACATGCTTTATTTCCTTGCTCTTATGCAAAACTCTTAGCTTGTACTCTGTAAAGTCCCCCTTGCTCTTCTCCTACTGCCACTGTCCTCTTATTCAAACGGTCTTGTAGGGTGCATTTCACAGCATCAATAGAAGCTAGTAAGTTTTCTTGTGTTATTATTTTCACAACATACAACATATTGAATTTGAAGTCTAGTATGTATAACACATATCTAATAACAGAGTCTTTCTCAATATGCACATTGCCTGATTTCATTACTTTCTTAATTGTTCCATTAGGAAGCTTGACAAAAATAGGACATCTCAAATCAATCACATCACTTAGACACTTAAGATACGGTGTCATGTGATTTGTAGCACCCGTATTGAGTATCCACTCTGTCTTACTGAAATTATGATTCACAAAGTTGATGAAAGAGCTACCTGCAAAGTTGGCCATTGATGGTGCCACCATCTTCCCCTTGAACATCTTCATCAGCTCCTGGTACAGTGCTTGCATTGTCTTTGGATCAATGCTAATCTGCTTCCCTGATGTTTTCGCATCAAGATCCAGTGGAGTTCCCTGTTGTGTTCCATCTGTCATAACATATGCATATATAGGAACCCCCTTGTTCTTTCTTTTGCCCTTGTACCAGTCAGGATAGCCCACCAATTCAAAGCACTCAGCTTTTTTATGCCAGTAATAGGCTCTGTTTCTACGTTTCCACCTGCAACAACAAGTAATAGGCTTTGTTGACAGAGGGCAAGGGTTCCTTGAACAAGATATGGCTCTTCACATGGTCATACTCAACATTCAAATTAATCAAAAACTACATTAACTTGTCTTGTTCTTCTAGTTCTTGCATCTTAGACATCACATTGCAACTGCACTTGGCCAAAATTCCACATTCACAGGTTGGCACACCATTCACAAGTTGCAGCTCATCCCAATATTTCTTTAGTTTTGCATAATACGCAGTTATAGAAAGATTCCCTTGAGTAATACGTGCCAATTCTTGCTTCAATTGATAGATCATTGGTGCATTACTCTGGCTATACCTCTCCAAAATATCAGTCCATAGAATCCGAGCAGAAATTACATTAACAAATGAACCAGACGACTCAGGTGTCATAGAATTCAACAACCAACAGACTACCATCCTATCTGCTCACTCCCATCTAGCCATATCAACCGGACTACCCACGGGTTTCTCAATTGACCCATCTATGAACCTAGCTTTAATTTCGATCCTAAAGCCAACCTCACTTGTTGATGTCTCTCTATTTGGTGGTGTTTTCATATGTGATTTCCTTTGTAAATATGTTTCTTTTTCCCCTTTTCTTGTGCGTTTTGTTCCTTTTTAGCTTAGTTCCCGTATTTCTATGAGATTCGGAGACTACACACCTTTTATGTGTTTTGTAGGTAATTTGGCATGAATCGAGGATCAATTTGAAGGAGGGTCGAGACATGGAGCAAAGGCCGAGCTAAAGCGGGAAAGAGAGAAGCGAGCCATGAAGAAGAACAAGAGAAGCCAACTAAGAAGAAGGTGGAACGAGGTCAGGACCGAGATGCAACAACGTCGGGCCCGACTTTGAAGTTTCCAACCTCGGACCGAGTTGCACAGTACCTCGGGCCCGAGGTTCCTCCGTGTCGGGCCGAGTCGGTCACCGGACTACTTGGGCTCCAAGGCACGAATTTGTGAACTTCCACTTTTGCCCCTCATTTAATCTATAAAAGGCCCTCTTGTCTTCTAAGAAGGGGTTCCCTCACACACACAAGAAAAGGGGGGTTCCAAGGGAGCCAAGAGGATACTTGGAGAGCAAGGAGGAAGGAGAAGAGGAGGAAGAGAGAGAGAGAATCGGCCAAGAGAGAGGAAGGCTTGATAGGTTTTGTTGATTGTTTAGCTTTGATTTGCTTTGATCTTTTGGATTTGAAAACACTTGATTTGTATTTGTGGATTGCTTTGGATTTAAATGAACCCTTGCTTTGTTTTGAGATTGATTATGATGATTGCTTTCTCTTTTGATTTGATTGCTTTCTTTGCTTGTCACATGGAGTAGATCTCCTTGATCTTGGGTTATGGGGGAAAACCCTAGCTAGGTTTAGGCTAGAAACCCCAATTCCATAGCCTTGAGTGTTTGATCTAAGGAACCCACTCTACATCGAGCTACAATTCCTTGCGAAAGTCGGGAATCAAGGCTTGAGATTGGCAAAGTAGCGAAAGTGAACATGTGTCAATCTCAAGACCTTGCTTCGAAGGGGATTTCCCCATGGATCGAGGTGTAGATGTGGTTGGAACGAGGGCGAAAGCACTCGATCCTAGTCCGATCATCACTCATTGCCTGAATTGGGGTGGAAAAGCCTTAATCTACTAGGGAAGGAACCCAAAAGCCCAAGATCTACTTTTAAAATCTTTGAGTTCGACATCCCCAGCTACCTCGGGCCCGACTTACCCAGTGTCGGTCCCGACTTCCTCTTGTCGCCAACCTCGGGCCCGACGTGACCTCAGTGTCGGTCCCGACTGTTTTCTTTATTTTCCTTTGTTTTATGCTCTCCTTTCTAGCTTCCTAGTATCTAGGCACATCGATCGAGTAGACTTCCCGAGTGTTCGACACCCACCACGTACTACAACGGGGTCGGGTTATAAATTGTATCTCTTGACCCTCGATACCGAGAGGGCGATCAAAAGAATGGCGCCGTTGCCGGGGAAGTCTAAGTGCATTGAGTGCCAATTTGGTTAGTTTCTTGTGTTTTGGTAGTGATTTGGGTGAGGGAATAGCCCAAACCCTTTGTTTGTTTTTGATTTGTTTTGGTTTGTGTTTTTGTTTCATAGGTGTATGCTAGCTCGTTCCTCCCGAGGAACACTTGAGCTTGAGTTTGTGAGTGATCCGGAAAGTATTCTCAAGGAAGCCCGAAGAAGGAAAAGGATGACGAATCAAGCTCTCCATGTTGATGAGGAGTTGGCTCAACTTAGGGCCGAAATGGCTAGATTGCAACTTGAGAGGGACAATCAAGAGGAGGTGGCAAGAAGAGAACGGGAGCAACGGATGAGAGCCGAGGCTCAACTCAACGCTCTACCCCGGAATGCACGCCAATACATGCATCCGGAGTTGAGGGTACCCGAGCCGGCTATTGTGCTTCCCGAGGTTGCCAAGAATTTTGAGATCAAGACGCAATTCATCTCCCTCATCAAGCGTGATCAATTCGAAGGCCGTCCACATGAGTGTCCCATAGAGCACGTCAAACGCTTTGTGGACATGTGTGAGACGATCTCTACCTACGAGGAGACATTGGAGTATGTGCTTCTAAAGGCGTTCAAATGGTCACTTGGGGGCAAGGCCACACATTGGCTCGAGAGCCAAGCTCCTAGGTCAATCACAACTTGGAAGACACTCTATGATGCCTTCTTGATGAAGTTCTTCCCACCCTCAAAGACAACCGAGTTGAGAAGGAAGATTGCAAGTTTTCAACAAGGTCCGAATGAGCCTCTCTTCGAAGCATGGGACCGTTTCAAGGAGATGTTGCGCCAATGTCCTACTCATGGCCAACAACCATATGTGCTTCAAGACATCTTTTTTCAAGGCATCAATCCGGTAACAAAGGACAAGCTCAATCTCCACACCGATTGTGGGTTCATAGACTTGACACCGGATCAAGCTTGGGAGCTACTTGACAAGCTATCCGATTATGAGGCCATGTATGGGGTGAGTCAAGCTAGCAAGGAGGTGAAAGTTCAAGGTGAAGGTGCAAGGAAGTTATATGATCCAAAGGGAGAAGACATTGATAGAGATGTGAAGCTCCAATTCCTTGAAGGTGAAGTGAGCAAGCTTAAGAGGCAAGTCCACTACTACAAGCAAAATGCTAGAGCTTGTGAGGAGTGTGGATCCTTTGCACATGCTACACAAGTTTGTCCGAATGAGAGCCAAGTGCGCTTGGCCGAGCGAATTGAGGAGGCAAACTATGTTCGAGGAAATTTCGGTGGAAGAGGCAACTTCAACAATGGTGGCAATGGCCAGTGGAACAACGGTCAAGCTCAAAGCTACAACAACAACTTCAACCAAAACGAGCCAAGGGCGCCACCACCACCATATAGACCACCGGGATTCAATGAGTTACAAACATTTGCTCAAGAAATGAGAGATGGGTTCAAGGAGATGAGGACCCAATTCAATGAGTTTGGTGCATGGAGGAGGCAAGTCGACAATCAATTTGCTCAAATTGCGACTCAAGCCCCGAGAGAGAATGGGAGACTTCCGGGCTGACCCGAGGAGAATCCTCGAGCTCAAAACAATCAAAATGAAGTCCGGGCAATTGGATTGAGAAGTGGCCAAAACCTACCCGAGCCACACGTGCCTAAGAAGGGTGAAGAGAGTCGGACCAACTTACCCAGCAAGTCGGGTCCGACGTTCCCCGAGGTCGACCCAGCAAGAAGATCGACTCCTTCACCACGGACCGAGGTTGAGAGCGACTCGGGACCGACGTACACAGACCTCGATCCAACTCCTCTGCCCAGGACCGAGATTCACAACATCGGGCCCGACATGGTGCCCAAGTCGGTCCATTCAGAAAATGTTGCAATTGAAGTAGGGAAGTCCAAAGAGGTTGATCCGAGCAAGATTCAAGGTGCAACAATTCTCCCATATCCCTCGAAGAAGCCAAAAGATGTTGTTGAGAACAAGTTCAAGAGGTTTCTCAAACTCTTGCAAGGCTTGAACATCTCCATCCCGTTCACCGACGCATTGAGTGAGATGCCATCTTATGCCAAGTTTTTAAGGGAGATTTTGAGCAAGAAGAGGTCCATAGTGGAAATGCAAGATGAAGTCAAGACCTTGGAGTTACCACAAAAGCTAGGAGATCCCGGTCGTTTTGCTATAACCATTGGTGTGGGGTCTCAAAATTTCCAAGCCTTATGTGACCTTGGGGCAAGTGTTTCGGTGATGCCCGCTAGAATTTGGAGAAGAGCAAATTTGGGTGAAATGGAGCCGGCCGATATGTCCCTAACCATGGCCGACGGTTCCATCATCAAGGCCAAAGGAATATTGGACGACGTTCCGGTGAGGGTTGGAAGGTACTTTGTCCCCGATGATTTCGTGATCTTGGACATGCATGAGGATCCCTTGGTTCCAATAATCTTAGGGAGACCATTCTTAGCTACGGCGGGGGCAAGGTTCGATGTCAAGAACGGGAAGGTCTCCTTTGAGATTGGGGAAGAGAAGGTAGATTTCCACTTCAACAAAGCTTTGAATGAGTCGGACGCCTTGGCCATTCTTAAGCTTGAAGAGAGTGCCAAGAGAGAACGTGAAGAAGTGGAAGTTGCTAGGGAGGTTGTTGCTTTAGGGGGTGATGAGAGCTTCAATGAACAAATACAAGTGAGGGAGTTGTTGGAGCAACTTAGGGATCAAGATGAGTGAAGGAACAATGCTAGCTCAAGAGGAGATGAAGAGTATCCTTACTCATATCCTTTTAATGTTGGTGAAGATCACAATTCTTCCCAAAATTTTGATTCCTACATTTGCTTGAGTGATTTGAATGATGACCTAGGAGACTCCTATATATGCCTTAGTGATTTAAAAGGTGAATTGATAGAATCTCCTAGGAATACTTTGGATGACTATGGTGTAGGGCAAGAAAAACATGATGGAGCAAGCAAGGAGGAGAAATCTCATCCGTTGGAGGGGTATGATGAGATAAGTCCGAGATCGGAGAGCCATGCCTATGTGGACCATCGTTGGTGGTTTTATGGGTATGAAGGCAATGGGAATGGGCATAACAATGGCGAGCAATTCACCGTGTTTCACCCGCCATAAGGTTGAGGTTAGGAAGTCAAGCTAGTGACTCTAAACGAGCGCTTCTCGGGAGGCAACCCGAGCTAGTAGCTTTCTTTTCGTAATTTTAGTTCGATTTTCTTAGTTTAGCTTAGCTTTTCTCTAACCAATCCCTATCTAGTGTTTTGTGGATTTATGGTGTTGTGCATCCTTCAAGGTTGTGTAGGATTTGAGGTGAAATATTTAAATGGAAATATGGGAAAGAAGTTGCATGAGGATGGAGTAAAATTGGCGACCCGAATACTCCCACATCGAGCCCAGGTAAGTCGGGCCCGACATAGGGACGTCGGTCCATGAAGTCGGTCCAACTTGATCCGACTAGTTGGAATGCCAATTTTGCCTTTGACCTAATTTGTCCCTTTCCCCCATTAAATACCACCCCCCCACCTACCTATCATCTTCATCATCAACTACCATTCCCAAAATACAACCCCTCTCCCTCAAAAACTCTCAAAGTCGGCCGCCCTACCCTCACCATACTCGATCCACATCCATCCCACTTCATCTCGTTCCAACCACAAAAAGGCCTCCCAAACCCGAATCCAAGTAGAAATCTCGAGTTCAATATAGTCCTTCGTCCCCCATCTAGATCTAGATCTAGGAAATTTGAGTTCTAAGTTGCTTATTTGTTCAAAAGTTCAAATACTCTTCGAATCCGGTATGTGTTACTCGATCTCTACTTATTTCTTTGAAAATTTTGTGCTTTCATTGCGTAGATTGAGTAATGCCATGTTTGATTGAGAGCTTGAGCTTTAGCATCAATGGTGGATTTGCATGATTTGTGAAATTGAGCTTTAAAGTTGTTTATGCATGCTTAGATCCATTTAGAACTTCGATTAGGGATGTTTGATGGTTGAATTTGAAATTTAAGTGCATGATAGAGTGGTTTGGGTTGATTTGAGGTTAGAGTCGAAGCATGAACTAGGTCGAGATCGACGTGCCCAGGTAAGTCGGGCCCGAGTTGTGGAAGTCGGTCCAGCAAGTCGGACCGAGGTTGAGTATGTCGGGCCCGACATAGGTTGGAAGTCGATCCTTGTTGTTTTTGCTCTCTTCTTGTGATATCATGTGGATTCATGTGTTCAATTGTTGGCTATAGCCTAATCATGATGTAGAATGATTATTTGCTTAGCTATTGTTAGAAGATGTCCATGATGATTTATGTTGGATTGAGATGCATGTGAGTCTAGAGACTAAGTATGGGGTCCCCTTTGTGTTGGAATGTTGTTGTGTGTTGATGAGTGCTTTTGTTGGGTTGTATGGAGTTTATCTTGGATCCTTTTGTTTGGATGTGTGTAGGTACAATGGAGACAAGAGCTTCATCCTCTCATGTGGAAAGGCCAAGGAAGAAGTCCAAGAAGACGAGGAAAGAGCCGAAGTTGGATGATGTCTATTTGGAGGATGATGAGCAAGTGGAGAATTATGAAAGATATATGGCGCTTGAGCACCACACGAGGTGGCTTGATTGGGAAGCCGTGAGGAAGATGGACATGGATCAAGCCCTTCCAAGATGCTACTCCCACATCGGTCTTAATGGAATGCTAAGGTGGGACAACACTCACTACCCCGCCCTCACCTCGGAATTTATGGCCACATTCGAGTGCACTTATGATAATGTGGAGGATGAGGAAGGGGCGATCACTTTCCGATTGGGCAACGAGGACCACGATCTCACTCTTAGGGATTTGGCTACCTACTTTGGGTTCCCATGCCAAAGAGAAGAGGCCGGCGTCAACAATGAGAAGGTGAACCAAGTGTGGCGTCATGTGGCTGGGAAGAGTGAGATGGAAAAGGGCGCCTCCACAACCAAGATTGCTAGCCCTCTTTTTCGGGTCATGGTGCGAGTCTTGGGGTGTGCAATCTATGCTCGTCATGAGTTGAGCAAGCCGATGAAGGAGGAGATCATGTTGCTCCATGAGATGCTCTTCAACACCAAGAAGCCCATGAACCTTGCATGGGAGTGGGTCAAGATGGTGCGGGACTTCCAAAGTTCCTCTTGGATCTACTTCGGCGGGATGATAGCAAGGCTCGCCATGCGTCTAGGAGTTGATCTTGACAAGTATTCTCCGGCTACGAATGGTGTTGAGTTCATGAACATGAAGTATTTCAAGAAGGCCAACATCATCAAGGAGAAGCTCTACATGATTTCCTTGGCCCCTCACTCAAACTATGATGGTGTGTCGATCCGGTTAGTGCACAACCTCTATGATCTTTCTCGGTATCAAAATTGGTACCAAGTGTGGGCCGGCAAGCCACACTCATTTGGTGACCCCGAAGGTGCAAGAGAAGGGCGGCGACAACAATCCCAACACATTCGGTTTAATTCCCCTCCATCTACACCGGATTCCGACCAAGACAACTTCGTGTTTGCACCTCGTGGGGAGGACATGGATGTCGATCAAGGGCAAGGTGAAGAAGATGAGCGCTTCCAAGGTTTGATGGCCAACCTCCGAGCCACGCACCAAGCTCCAACACTAGAGGACCGAGGTACACACCAAGTCGGGCCCGACTTTCCCCAACGTCGGTCCACTTCATTCCATGGTGGTGAGGTCCCGAGGCATTATGAACGAGGAGAAGGGAGCGGTGCAAGGCGAGAGCAATTCCAAGGTGGCGGTTATGAAGGCTATGCCCAATGGTACGGCCCGGAAATGGTGTTTTCCGAGCAACAACAACCGGTGGACATGTCCTTCTTAGCCAACCAAATGGCTCATCTCCAACTTCAATAAGAGAATGTTCTCCAAGAGGTCCATCAAGTGAACCAACATCAACAACAAATGTACCAACAACAACAACAAATGCTTCAACAACAAAGTTCTTTCCAAGCTAGCCAACAAGAGATGAACCGGGCCCTCGGCTACACTATACGAGAGGTAGAGGAGCTTAGGGAGGTGGAAGACCAAAGGTAGCGAGTCCAAGATAGCTACAACACGTGGATGAGCGGGAACTTCCCTTCCCGTGAGGACCAATGGACACGCCAGGAGCCTCAACTCCAACCACCACCACAAGACTTCTACCAAGAGCAAGTGTACGAGAGGGAGCGGCAAGCAAGGCTCCAAAGAGGACGTAGACGTGACAACCCCTTCGAGTGATCCTATACATGCCATTGAAGAATAAGAAATTGTGAGCTTTTCATACTCTTCTCTCTTGCTTTTAAGTTTTGATTTCCTTGTTTGATGGGGACATCAAAAATTTTAAGTATGGGGTGGGGGTAAGTGTGTTCATGATTTCACTTGTTTATGTTTGTTTGTTATTTTGAGGATATTTAGTTTGTGTTCCTAGTTTGTATTTGGGATGTTTGCTTATTGGTTAGTGGTTTGAGGAAAGACGTGGATGATTAATTTGGTCTAGAATGGATGAGTTTTTGGTTTTAGAGAAATTTTTGCAAAAAAATCCATAAAAAAAATCCATAAAAAAATTGAAAAAATTGTGTTAAAAACAACAAAAAGATTTTGTGTTTTGTAGGTTTTGGACTAGAAATTCCCATCTTAGATTGCCAAAATAAAAGCTAATGATGATGTGAGCATGTAAATTCCTTTGCATATTTTTGGATAGTTTAGCCTCTAAAAATGATGTTGCTTTTGATATGATCATGATACCTTGCTTGTTTTATTGAGCACGTGAGTTCTAGGATGAGTTCTTATGCAACTAAGTATGAGTGACCCTTGTGAGATTGATTTTTGGCCATTTTAGGGATGCTTGATCATATTTGCATATCCCTCATGTTTCTTGTGTAATTAGCTCATTCATGCTTAGTAAAACTTGCTATTGCGGTGTTTATCTATTTTCCAAGACCGTCATGAGAATTGTCCTAGCATGGTCACATTGATTTTGGACTTTATTCTTCTAGTCACATAAATGTTCCATATCCTACCATGAAGTTAATCCTTTGATTGTAGCCCCGTTCTAGCCTAAGCCTTTGTTTGAAACTCCTCAAAGATATTATTCCTAGCCTTATATGACTTGACCCTTATGGGATTGGACTTTAGAAGAGAGGTTGGGATTGTATTTGAAGAGTTGAGATTCTCTTGGGTTTAAGGGCAAGGAATGGTGTTATGAATCATGTGGGTAGTGCATCTTTGTTGTACAAAATGAAAAAAAAGAGAAAGAAAAGGAAGAAAGAAAATGTTGGAAATGTAAAGTGGAATAAAGCAAAGAGCTTAGGTGAAGAAAATGGTCCGACCAAGTTACAAGCAACATAAGGCCCGATGTCATAAGAAAGTCGGTCCAAATGTAGAAAGTGTTGAAAATCCAACAAAAAGCATAAGAGCAAAGATGAAGTGGAATGTCAAGTGAAATTTTGGGTTGAAAGGAAAATGTTAAGTCTTTTGGGTGAGTGTGAAAGTAATTGTGGAATTTGGTGAAATTGGTGAGAGTTTAGGTTGTTCAATCCCCATTATAAGCACCACAAGACTAAATAATTCCCACCTTGAGAAATACCAAAAGCCCCATTACAACCCGGCCGAATGGAACCTCTTTGAGGACCTCCATTGAGCCAAGTTCGAAATTCTTTGTGTACTTTGCATTAGGCATCTCTAGGTGGAGGAATTGGTGATATTAGCTTCAATAGTAAAGTCCTTACTTGCATGATTTTTGAGCTTGAGTGTTCATTGCTAAACCCAAACACATGATGAGTGATACACATTCACATATCCCTAAAGTGAGGCTTAGTTGCATTGACTTTATTCCTTGGAACACTTAATCACGTGTGATGATGTAATCTTGCTTGAATATCGATCACTTGTGCTTAAAATGTGTTTTCATACGAGGCTTTACTTGAAGATTATGTTTCGGTCTTGCTTACATTGTTATTGCTTGAGGACAACCAAGTTTAAGTATGGGGTATTTTGATGTCTCTCTATTTGGTGGTGTTTTCATATGTGATTTCCTTTGTAAATATGTTTCTTTTTCCCCTTTTCTTGTGCATTTTGTTCCTTTTTAGCTTAGTTCCCGTATTTCTATGAGATTCGGAGACTACGTGTTTTGTAGGTAATTTGGCATGAATCGAGGATCAATTTGAAGGAGGGTCGAGACATGGAGCAAAGGCCGAGCTAAAGCGGGAAAGAGAGAAGCGAGCCATGAAGAAGAACAAGAGAAGCCAACTAAGAAGAAGGTGGAACGAGGTCAGGACCGAGATGCAACAACGTCGGGCCCGACTTTGAAGTTTCCAACCTCGGACCGAGTTGCACAGTACCTCGGGCCCGAGGTTCCTCCGTGTCGGGCCGAGTCGGTCACCGGACTACTTGGGCTCCAAGGCACGAATTTGTGAACTTCCACTTTTGCCCCTCATTTAATCTATAAAAGGCCCTCTTGTCTTCTAAGAAGGGGTTCCCTCACACACACAAGAAAAGGGGGGTTCCAAGGGAGCCAAGAGGATACTTGGAGAGCAAGGAGGAAGGAGAAGAGGAAGAAGAGAGAGAGAATCGGCCAAGAGAGAGGAAGGCTTGATAGGTTTTGTTGATTGTTTAGCTTTGATTTGCTTTGATCTTGTGGATTTGAAAACACTTGATTTGTATTTGTGGATTGCTTTGGATTTAAATGAACCCTTGCTTTGTTTTGAGATTGATTATGATGATTGCTTTCTCTTTTGATTTGATTGCTTTCTTTGCTTGTCACATGGAGTAGATCTCCTTGATCTTGGGTTATGGGGGAAAACCCTAGCTAGGTTTAGGCTAGAAACCCCAATTCCATAGCCTTGAGTGTTTGATCTAAGGAACCCACTCTACATCGAGCTACAATTCCTTGCGAAAGTCGGGAATCAAGGCTTGAGATTGGCAAAGTAGCGAAAGTGAACATGTGTCAATCTCAAGACCTTGCTTCGAAGGGGATTTCCCCATGGATCGAGGTGTAGATGTGGTTGGAACGAGGGCGAAAGCACTCGATCCTAGTCCGATCATCACTCATTGCCTGAATTGGGGTGGAAAAGCCTTAATCTACTAGGGAAGGAACCCAAAAGCCCAAGATCTACTTTTAAAATCTTTGAGTTCGACATCCCCAGCTACCTCGGGCCCGACTTACCCAGTGTCGGTCCCGACTTCCTCTTGTCGCCAACCTCGGGCCCGACGTGACCTCAGTGTCGGTCCCGACTGTTTTCTTTATTTTCCTTTGTTTTATGCTCTCCTTTCTAGCTTCCTAGTATCTAGGCACATCGATCGAGTAGACTTCCCGAGTGTTCGACACCCACCACGTACTACAACGGGGTCGGGTTATAAATTGTATCTCTTGACCCTCGCATCCGAGAGGGCGATCACTTGTCGACTCCATGTAACAAAATTACTCCCATCAAACAAAGTTGTAGTGAGAGTCATACCAGGATAGTCGGATGTCCCCAACTGCAATGGATCTCCCTGCGATTGTCCCTGATTGCGCCATCTGAAAAAGTCGAGCTAAGATACCTGCTTCTTCTGATCTAGTCATCTTGTGATGTTTCTCTCAACACTCGTTTTGTGGATATTGTATAGATGAACTCTGATCAACACTCTTCCTCACCCGATTTGAACAAACTCTAGCTTTGATACCAAATTGAAATCTGAAAAGTGAGGGTTGTGTTCTCAATTGGAGAAGCACGAAGAGAGCGTAAAGAATTTGCTAGAATTCATAGTTAGTTATTTCTGCAGTGCAGTAAAGGTTTTATACAAGCCACTCAACTTACTAACTATAGTAAATGGTAAAAGCTAACTCAACCAAACCAAATTACCTCTAGTAAACATAAAACAGAAAATACAGGATTCCAACATAGATCAACAAAAACGGTTTAATGGAACAAAATTATTAAGTTAAGGGTTTAATAATTGGTTTTTTTTAGTACAGCTAAGCAGAACAAAAATTTCAAGTTGAGATTCGGCCCAAAAAATTACACAAGAGAATTTTTTGTAATTTTATTCAGACAGCACAGGAAAATACGAGAAAGACTCTGTTCAGAAGAAGTTCAGGACTCGGGAGGGTTTGTAGTGTGAAGAAAACTAGCATATGCGTAGCGACTGGAGAAGAGATAACCCCATTCCGATCCATACATTGCTTCAGGTCTCTCTCCCTCTTTTCCTATTCTTTCTATTTTTCTCATGGATCTCATACTTTGGATTTCTTGATTGAATAAAGGATTGAAATTTTGTTACGAGGTTTTCTTCAGTTCACAATTCTCTGTGAATTGGCTATCGCGCTCTGATTTGATCATGCTCTAGTTGACTGAATCGTGTGAATTATCCCTCTCATGTTTCTCCGTTCAAGTTGTTCCTAGATTAGGTTTTTCTACTTATCCGCATCACTTGCTGGGTTCGTAAGATTGTATTCTCATTAGGAAGGAATTGCAATTTGACTGTATTGTTATTAAAAAGGAATTTAAATACGGTAACCGTTTTCTCTTGGTGAAATGAAACATTTTTGATGATAAAGGAATGTCCTGGTACATTAGAGTTAGAGTTAATTAATACATCTTGTATCCATATTTGCTCCACATTATGTCAAAATTATCATAAACAGTTTGTAAAGAGCAACAAAAGTCTGAAGCATCTTTTTGGAGTGTTGATAATTGTGAATGATAGGCTTTATTCACATTGTGAAGTTGAGATCATCTAAGTAAAAGTTCAGTGGAGGCATATCAATGGATTAGGAAGTTTTCACTGTTCATTCAAGTTCTAACTATACTTGAAATAGCAGCTATCTTGTATATTATAGAGAGATTTAGTTTGAGTCAAAATTTAAATTTTAGTGGCTGAGTTGCTCTGATTTGCAAGTTGAGGGGGTGGGTTTAGGGGCCAATGAGGCACTTTAACCCCTGTAAATATACGGTTTAATAGCTTAAGTATTTGAATGGCTTACAGGTTGTATTAACCTCTAAATGATTGACTATTAGGTTATATTGTACAAATTACCTGGAAGCTTTTTCTTTTCAATTCTTACAAAGACTTCCTCATTGTTTTATGTGTTGATTTAAGAACAAAAATGCATGCAATTTGAGTTTTTTTTCGTGAAGTCTTTGTACGATGCCTTCTTATTTCATCTGCTCTAAATAGTTGCAGAGAGATCTGTGTTATTCTTGTCATACCTATTTTGGCCATATTTACTCTCTATATACGTTACTTGTTATTTATAAGCATTATCACCATGTTCTGTGTGTATGATATGTATTTTGGAATGTTGCAGCCTAACTGATGGAACAGAGATTAGCGAATACATGGCAGATGACCGTGAATGAGAAGCGCTTTATTGAGACTGCATTGCTTTCAAATCTTAGAATTGATGGACGGAGTCCTTTTGAGTATCGTGACTTAACTATTGATTTTGGTTGGTAAGTATAATAGTATTCTTACCTTTTCCAAGAAACAACATACCTTTTTGCTAAGTTGTGGGTGGAAGTTTCCTTAGCTTTTATTTCCTATGTGAGTATTGAAATAGCCTGAATTGATTTCCTGAACTGCTTCTGAAGTTCATTGTTATGGAAAAATTGAGGCCCGTTGTTTTTTGTTCAACAAAGGCCGTTGTTCTCTTAGAGATTTGGAAAAGCGATTTTCTGAAAATTTGAGCTTGAAATTTTATGATACTATACTTAATTGGCTTAGGTGATGACCCTTTTTGCAGTTTCACACTTCATGCTTTCGATTTAGAATATAAATATGCTCTCAATCTATTTAAATAAGAATATTCAGCAAAGGAATTTTTTTGATGTAAATCTAAATTATACATGTATAACCATTGACCTTTGGGTCAAATGACCTGTGCAAGTTTCAACTCTAATGGAGTTGTAATGTATCCATACATTTGGAAGTTTTCCATGCTTCAATTTTTTAATCGTTTGTTTCATTTTTGCTTTTAATTAGCACCTATGTCCAAATCAGTTAATTAGTATACTAACATGCATATCTTAAAGTATACTAACATGCATATCTAAAAGTGAGGGAGAAATTGAAATTGTGATTTGTGATTTGTGATTTGGAAAAAGGCAGTTTGCATCAGACAATAGGTCGAGTAGAGTGTAAAGTTGGGAATATAAGTTTATCTTATCCAGGTTAGACAACAATAATGAACAAGGTGTTCAATCTGAACTTCACAGATGGTATGCTTGCATATTATGCTCATTTTATATTTATAACAGGAAAGATGGGTCATCCGAAGTTCAGCTGGGTCAGACTCGTGTAATCGGACTGGTAACTGCCCAGTTGGGTCAACCTTACCAAGACAGGCCAAATGAAGGGAGTCTCTATATCTATACAGAATTTTCTCCAATGGCTGACCCTTCATTTGAACCAGGCCGTCCCGGAGAGCTTGCTGTGGAGTTAGGACGCATTATAGACCGTGGTCTCAGGTGAAGAATTTTCCTTTCATTTCTTTTTGAGCATACTAGTTTACCTGTACTTAATTAGTATCCTCCTTACACTTTTCAGGCATAGGTTGTTGGTTACAAGTAATTGATGGTACATATTTAATTTTCTGATTTATCTGCTGGAAATTCCTGTAAAAATATCAAGTATGTCAAGGCATTCGTTCTCGGTTTTGTTTCTCTAAAAGTATTGTAGGTTTATATTATATAATCTAATGTTCATTGTTTTGCAGGGAAAGCAGGGCGGTGGATACAGAATCTCTTTGTGTTGTACCTGGAAAATTAGTTTGGTCATTAAGGGTCGATCTTCAAATTCTGGATAATGGGGGGTATGTTGCAATTCCTGAAGAAATTTCTTGTCTTAGAAATCATCTTACTGCATGCTGTTGCTTTGATTTATGATTTTTTTTTTTCATCCTCTCTGAAATCAGGAATCTTATTGATGCTGCAAATATCGCTGCTTTAGCTGCCCTTCTAACATTTAGGAGACCTGAATGTACTTTAGGAGGCAACGATGGACAGGAAGTAACGGTCCATCTGCCCGAGGTAAAATTGTAAATTCATACTAATGGAGTCTGTTAATCATGCCAAAGACTGAATCTTCAGTTACATTTAACATGTTAGAGTTGAATGCTACCACACACTGCCTGTTTTAGAGGATAATTTTAAACCCGCTTAAACTCATGGCTTCCACTAATATGTTCTGTTATGCTCTTCACCTGTTTTCTGGTTTGATGTTGGCTGCCGAAGCATGCTTTCACTTTCACTTCTGATTTTGAGTTATTTTGCTCTGACAGGTCAGTGAGCCCGTATCTCTGATTGTACATCATCTTCCAATAGCTGTAACTTTTGCATTTTTTAGTAAGATCAATAGCATGGTAAGGAAGAAAGTATGTTTTATTCTTGTATATTTGGCTTCATTTGCATGGTTTCTTTTTGATGTACAATAATTTTACGTAGGTGGTAGATCCTAACCACTTTGAGGAGGCCATTATGGAGGGAAGAATTACTTTTACTGTAAATATAAATGGAGATGTCTGTGCCATTCAAAAACCTGGAGGCGTGGGTGTCACACAAAGTATTATCACAGAGTGCTTACAAATTGCTATGACAAAGGCTGCTGAAATAACTGATATAATTCAGAATTCTGTAAGTTCTTTTGACAGCATTCATTCTGTCATTTTTTTACTTGGATTGAGTTTTCAGTGGTGACGATAATTGATTTTTTTTTCTGGAGGTTCACGTTTATGCTTTTCTTGAATGTCTTGATTAAATTAGTGAAATTCTGTGGTCCATGCTTTTCTTAGAAGTCTTAATTAAATCACTGTAGGTTTTCTAGGTAGAATTGTATAAATCTGGAAGAGCACTTGCCAAGCTGAAACTCAATCCTCCCGATGCTAGTCTGGATGTCAGCCTACCAGGTTCCAGAGAAGTGCGGTCGTTTTATAAAGATCAAGATTCAGGGGTTGACGTTGAGAAATTAACTCTGCAAGAGAGTTGTAAGAGCAGTCGTACAGAAGTCAAAATGCAATCACCTGAACAAGAAGTGGATGGAAGGAATAGCAAAGCTAAAAGTTCAATTAAAAAGCCTTTAAATTGGTATGATTCACCTAATTTTTGCAAGTTCTTGATATTGATCTTAGGTTGTGTGGTGTCAGTTATTGATTTATACTAATTAACAAAACACCTCTTATCTTAGATTTATAAAGCTGTTTTATTAGTAATAAACCATGAATTAAGAAGTGGTTTCGTCAAAATTAGTTAAGATAATGCATGGTTTTGCCCAAGTGATTCTTTGTTTTTTTTAAAAAAATACTTCCAATGAGCCACTAATCAAGGATGAATTATGAAGAATGTCATTTGTTTTCTCGTTGTAAAGGCTATACCATATTCAGTGATTGTGCAATATATAATCTCTGCAGGGATCCATATCCAAAAGGTGTAGACTCAGAACTACTTAAAACCTCTCATGCTGCCCAAGCCCAAGGTATCAATCAATCTCTTCTTGGAGTGTACTTTACTTTTACTGTTAAATTCGAAGAATTACATTCTGTTGATATTCAATGTGAAGATGCCGTCGGGATTTGATTATTTGATTTGATGATTGCAGGTAAATTTGTAGAGAAGCAGAGCATAACAGCATCTTGTAATGATCCAATCAGTTTAGATGTTAAAGTACCACTTGCACTTGGAGAGAGCAATCAAATGCCTTTAATAGTGGCAGAGGCGTCTAAAGTCGAATCGAATTCCAAAACCATACTGTCACTCAAGGATGCTGTTAAGCCAAAGAACAGGAGAAAGAATAAGACAGTTTCCTCCACAAGCACAAATTGAACCCTCTTTCGGAATGTTGTGTGTTTGTTTGTTGGTACTTGGATGGAGACTTGTAATTGACATTAATTGATGACAAAATGAATGTGATATTGGCCCTAATATAAATTAACTAATGCTATGTGTAATTCAAACTCAGTCAAAAATAGTTACTTCAATTTTTATTTTTGGTCAAAAAATAGTTACTTCAATTTGACCCATTCATTCCGGATTTTTTAGGTTCAGAAATTACCCTTCTTTTTCCTTTCTGCTATATAGGATCTAGGTCTTTTATGAGTTTGGTTCCCATAAAACACTCCCTTAACATGAAACGGAAGGAGCATTCTGGGCCTTTGGATCAAGGAGATCTAAGGGTTAATCTTCTTTCTCCTTTAATTAAAGATGGGGGCAATTATGTCTTTTTCCTCTCTAATTAATTAATCATTTTTCTCTTCTTTTGTTTTTGGGGTAAATTGAACGAGATTTGTGTACCCAATCGATTGAACGACTCTCGATTAATGGAGAGATTTCGGTACGAATCTATTGAACGAGATTGAAGATGGTGCGATTGTAATTCCTCTTTCCAACCATGGCAGAAAGCGGCATTTATTCATCTTTTTGTGATTTGGTTAGGTTATTTGAAATTCTAGGGTCTATAAACTATCTAAGAGGAATTCACAAATCCAATTCTACCTAATAAACTATCTAAGAGGATTTCGGCGAATCGAACTGTGTGAATTTCGGAATCGATTGAACTGGTCTATCGAATTGTGTGAATCTCGTTGGATTTCAATTCTGTAAATTTTGCAAGATTGCAATCTTGTTGACCAAGTAAAAGTCCACTTTTACTTGTTTATAATGCACTTTTACATGTTTTTAATGCACTTTTACATGTTTTTAATGCACTTTTTGACATTATACTTGCACTTTTTTTCTTATGCACTATTACTAGTTTCTAGTGTACTTTTACGTGTTTATAATGCACTTTTACATGTTTATAATGCACTTTTACATGTTTTAATGCACTTTTTGACATTATACTTGCACTTTTTTCTTATGCACTATTATTAGTTTCTAGTGTACTTTTACCTGTTTATAATGCACTTTTACATGTTTTTAATGCACTTTTTGACATTATACTTGCACTTTTTTCTTATGCACGATTACTAGTTTCTGGTGCACTTTTACATGTTGTTAATGCACTTTTACATGTTTTTAATACACTTTTTGACATTATACTTGCACTTTTTGACATTATACTTGCACTTTTTTCTTATGCACTATTATTAGTTTCTGGTGCACTTTTACATGTTTTTAATACACTTTTTAACATATACTTGCACTTTTTTCTTATGCACTATTATTAGTTTCTGGTACACTTTTACATATTTTTAATGCACTATTACTAGTTTCTAGTGTACTTTTACCTGTTTATAATGCACTTTTACATGTTTATAATACACTTTTACATGTTTTTAATGCACTTTTTGACATTATACTTGCACTTTTTTCTTATGCACTATTACTAGTTTGTGGTGCACTTTTACATGTTTCTAATGCACTTTTTGACATTATACTTGCACTCTTACATGAACATTCAAAGCTTATACAACAGTCCCAACTATTTTGGCTTGCTCGAGTCGATGGTGTCGTCCAAAAAAACATGTTGTTTTCACATCCGAAGATAACCAGCACCCCTGAAATAGTGAAATGTACCTTTGCAAGTAAATGTAGCACAAATTACGAACGAGTGGAGCTTTTGAGCTCCAGCATCATCATCATCTTCTTTTTCCTCAGATTTCCATGTTGAGATTAGTAGATGAAACAATTGGAAATGGAAAATAATGAAATAGACTAGAGCAGTTGAGTTACAATGTGAAGTAGTACAACAATGACAATTCCAAATTCCTAGAACTATTAACAATGTACGAATTTACAAGAATTAGGTTATTAGGGAGGAAATCAATTACCAACAAATTTTGTTGGTCAATAACACAACATATCACAAATCCACCCATCAATGGTGAAACAGTTTTACAAGTTCATTCCCAGCCAAAGCCAAAGCCAATAAATTGATATGTTTACCAAACCCCTTCCTTTGACATTCTGAGGAAATGGGTCAGGGTTATGTTTGGAAGCTCGGTGGACCCTAATTTCTTCCTCTTCTTAATCCTGGTCATTTTCACTGTCTCTGAACCCTCGGAGCAAATTTTTGTGATGGTGGTCAAATTATAGAACTGCCAAAAAACAAGATCTTATTACACTTTGAAGGTGAGATCGAAGGTGAAGGTGAAGGTGAGATTTCGATCGAACTATTTCAGGTGAAGGTGAGATCAAAGGTGAAGGCGATAGACCGAATCACGTTCTTGGATCGACAAACTGAGCGCGATAAGGTGGGAGCCTTCGATCGAACTTTGGAGACCTCGATCGAGCGTTTGGAGCCTTCGATCGAGCGTTTTGAGACTTCGAATTGGGCGATTCGAATCGTTGTGGGAGTGTGGTTAGTACGATCGATTGGGGCTTTTTTTGATATTTGAGAGTGAAGTTAAGGGTATAGAAATTGGGTGTATTTACAAAATTGCCACCTTGCTGATTTGTTTTATTTATTTTTTTCAAAATCACAGGAGTAATCTGAGTCATTGGATCATGTGATCCGACGGCTGACAACTCTCCTTCCGTTTCATGTTAAGGGTTGGTTTTATTTGAACCAAACTCTTATATTAGGTCTTGTTTTGTTGTATATATAATTCAAAAGTTTAATATTATAAAATTACAAGTGTGGTTTTATCAATTCGCTGGGTCAACTCATTACTAGATTTGGATACGGAAATGGTGAGAGAGGCACATGCAAGCCGATGTGTCATGTCATGTGTGTGCTATCTAGAGAGTACAGAGTACAACTAGCTAGCGTTGACATATATAGTTGACCTCGAAAACATGCAAACATACATACATTATAGTATAATATTGTAGGATCGATGTTAGTCTTAGACAGTCGGGAACTGTTCCAGTGACAGTTCCCTTACGCAGCGGAGTAATATAGAACAAGACTAAAACAGGAATTTAAAGCTTGGACACAGTTCCTTATAGAGGAACTTCTTTAGCCAACTAGCTAAAGAGTAAACCTCTACCTCCCTTGGAGGATTTTGAACACGCACTATATTCTATTGATATATCTCAGGATCTACAATACAAAGTCGAACTTCTCTATTGCTTGCGATCCCACTCACAAACAATACTAACGACTAAGACATAATAGTTCCTAGATCTAAACACAAATGAATATAGAGAGTGAACCTTCTCGTTCCTGTGCAGTTCCCTTTAGCACAGGAACCACCTTCTTCAAGCTGATGAAGAACTTCACGCAGTCTTCATCATTTGGTCTTTCCTTCCTTGAACTTCTGGTTTGAATATCTTCTATGAATCAGCTCGGGCTCTCGATCTCTTTCTTTCCTTTTGTAGATCTGGTTTTCAGATGTGTGAGAGCTCAAATAGACCTAGCGGCGTCGCATTCCATATATAGAGTTTCCATCTTTAGTTCTGACGCCTTTGCCCTTATTGTCTTGGGGAGTACGACACTATTCAAAAAGACTAGCGTACCCTTCTTCATCTCTATTCATTCGGAGCTTTGGCTTGCCGCCCAAGACAATAGTGAAATGTCTCTCTTATCCTCTTAATTACTTGCCACGTACACACGTGACTTGACAGGGAACGTTTCCCTTTACTTTTCCTGTAAACTTGCTATCTTTCCTGAGATCACTTATACAGGGAATTAGTTCCATTTGTTTGTCATTATCAAAACTTCGATTGCTCGAATGGAGAACTCATTGTTCCAGTGTTAGTTCCCTAACACTGTTCCAACAATTTCCCCCTTTTTGATGATGACAAACTTTCATAAAAATGCAAGTGTTAAACATTCAGGGATACAGGAAAGATGTTAGATGATTAAGCATCAATGACACAGGCAATTCTTTGTAGATACTTAGTTCCCCCTGAAATGGACAAGTAGTTTGATTTTCAAGATTTTTAAGCTTACAGTTCCCCCTCAACTTATGGCTAATTATTCTGTATTCTCTTAGACAACGCATCTCTGCATTTTTCCACTTTTCCCCCTTTTGACATCATCGAAAGACAATCAAGTATAAACATGCAAGAACAAGCAAGTGAAGCACAATCATAACTAAAGAACAAAAGCAAAATGCAATTTATTGAAAACATTGTTCATACAAGTACAGGATCAGAATCTTAAGAACATTGAAGGAGGGAGAAGACAGTTATGGATTTTTCTTGTAGGGGGCCTTTTCAAGGGTTAGAGGAGGAAGATGAGGAAGGGAGCTTCTTCTGTATGTCTTTAAGAACCGCAAGGATGTGATCATTTGTTCCCTTCGTCTGTTGAATGTCTAGAAGGACGTCAAGTATGCGCTCAGTGACCCCACACAGACGATTGAGAGCTTGAAGGACAGTTTTTGAGTCCCCTTGTTCAATGAACACAGCAGGAGGACCTTCTTCTTGTGGTTCCATGGAGTGCTTCATTCGTAGAATGTTGGACATATCCATCTCTTGTCCAAGCTCTTCTTCCTCTTGAGGATGATACACATCGTTTCTCTTCATCAGTTCCTTCACCACCGCAGCATAGGGAAGGGCGTGAGACTCCTTGGCAACACACTTGCACATGTGCAAGATCATTATCTTGGGTAGGTTGATTCGCTCTTTGCGGAGGAACAGATCCAAGAGGATAGCATCAGTTGAGTTGAGAGTTGTTCTCTTTTCCAGTCTTGGAGTCACTACCCGAGTGATGTATTGGTGTGCCATCTTGCCCAGTTGACTCAGGCTGTGAGTCACTATTTCTTTCCCTTGAGCAGGAACATGCCCTAGAAGCCTTTGGAGAATTGCCTCTCTTCCATCAGAATCTTGCCATGGGCGTTGTGGAAGCATGTCGAAGCCCTCTCCAGGAACTTTGAGAATTTTCTTGATCTGGGCAGCGGTGAAGGTGAAGTCATCTTCTTCTGTCTTCCATCTTATGACAGGGTCAAGCTCAGTTCCCTTTTGTAGGGAGAATTTGGAGTAGAAATACCTAATTTGAGCTTGATCCACCGTCGCGGGTTCAGAACAGAGCTTTTCCCACCCTTGAAACTGGATGAGTTCCTGAAGCTCGTTGAACTCATGTTCTTGTAGAAAGGCAGCCGTGACAACCAGAGAAATGACCAACTTCCTCTCTTCTGGCTTCTTCTTTTCCTTCTTCCCTTTCTTTTTCTCTTTTGTTTCAGGTTTTGCTTCCACCTTTTGCATTTTGGAGCCTCGTGTTGAAGGACGCCCAGTTGGCGGTTCCTTGTACCCAATTTGGAGGGCAGGCTCTGTATATTCCTCCACCTCATCATCGGAGCCCTCCACAGTGACGATCTCCGTTGATGGATGAAGAGCGTGGAGTTGCTCAGATAGAAGAGGCTGGAGTTCCTCGTCATCTTCTTCTTCTTCTTCTACTTCACTCAGTTTTCTAAGCTTTCTCTTTTTTGATCGTGGAGCAGTTGGAATTTGTGAAAGAGAAGTTGAAGAGGAGGAGCGTTTTGGTAGAGAAGGAGAAGATTGGGTTGTTTTGATGGGTGTAGTTCCCTGTGAAGTAGGGAACTCCTCTTTCTCGAATTGGGAGATAGATTGATCGAGAGTTGAGAGATCTAGTTCCTTGTGAGATGGAACTGGGATTGAAGGGGCATTAGGAAGAGATGAGGGAGCCTGGGTTCTTTGGATTTGAGGAGTAGGGTTGTGAGAGGTTAAAGCGAGTGGATCTGGTCTGCGTTTGGGAGAGAGATTGTCATGAATTTGAGTATGGTGTTTGGGAGAGGAATGAGAGGAGGCTTGTAAGAGAAGGGTAGGATTTGAATCATGGATTGTGGTGGGAACGCCCTGGATGTTGAGAGTGAGGGTTGAGGATCCATTCGGTCTCGTAGTGAGTACCGGAATTTCAGATCTTGGGGTTTGTGGTGGTGAATTTGGAGGTGTAAGACTGGGTTGTCCATCTCTTTTTCTCAGAAGAGAATAGAGACGGTCCTTGACATCAAAGATGTATTCGGGTTCATGATGGTCAAGGTCGAGATCTGTGAGAAGCATTTTCTTGAGGTATTCGGGATCATTGTTGAGAAGATGCTCAATAAGAGGGTTTTTGTGATGGACTGAGAATTTGATGATGGGTTGATTTGGGTTGGCCATTTGAGCAAGTGTGTGGAGTTTCAGAGAGAGATTAGAAGTAGAGTTTTGCGAAGTCTAGGGTTTGGAAGAGAATATGGAGGAAGACGATGAAGAGAAAAGAGAGAGGGGAATGGGTTAAGTAGTAAGAAGAGAAGAAGGTGAAGGGGTGAGAGTGGTTACCAACCTTTCCTTGAAACTAGCAATTAGTTACTCCAAAATGAATCGGAAGAGATTTGGTTTTCTCCACGCAAAGATCTTTTCCTATTCTACAGTCTCAACGTGGCAACAGATTAGCACGGGTAGAGAGATGAACGGTTCGGATTCACTTTTCCCTTTCTACAGCTTGTCGCTTCCTCAACCAGTTTTCAATGACCTTTCTCTTTCCAATAATACATATGAGAGACGTATTTGAATTTTAGACACCCTTGTAGTTCCTTTGTAAATTGAAGCGGTTCCTTTCCTTTCTAACTCCTCTTTCCATGAACAAGTAAGACGAGGCCAAGTTTGGATATGTAAAGAATTTTTGTGAAAAGATTAAAAGAAATATCCAAACTAAATAGGGTTATGGAATCAAGTGATGTTGTCATCCAGGTAATTGAATCCCGTAAAAAGGGGTTTATTCATTGAGGTTCATAGGAAACGTGTACCTGGATGGGTTTTGAGGGACAAGTCTTATGATCAACCATCATTTCGGCTTATAGTGAGGGATAGATAAGATCAGGTTGATCATTTTGGGCCAAAAATAAACAAAGTGCTCTTAAGGAATCAGTTCCCATACCTAGTTATGAACATGTTTCATGCAAGTTTGCAATTATTGAAAATGAAAGTTGCTAGACCATGCAGTTCCCTAGCTATACTGATATCTAACTAGTCAATCATGGAGGGAAAAGATGGACCGGGACTTGTTTAATTTAAGAGAATCATCCCTAAGAGCATACGAAGATGCTCAAAGGGTTGTCTGTCCAAGGCTTTGGTGAAGATGTCAGCAACTTGTTCATCTATCCTGCAGTGAACCATCTCAATGGAACCTTTCTCTACGTGATCACGCAGGAAATGGTGCCTAACCTCTATGTTCTTTGTCCTAGAGTGATGCACTGGGTTTTTTGAGATGTTAATTGCACTAGTACTATCACATTTAATAGGAACAGTTCCAAGAGACATACCGTAGTCTTTGAGTTGATACTTGAGCCATAGGACTTGGGAACAACAAGCAGCTGCGACAATGTATTCAGCTTCAGCAGTGGAAAGTGCCACAGAGGATTGCTTCTTGGATCCCCATGATACTAGACAGTCTCCTAGGAACTGTGCCATGCCTGATGTGCTTTTTCGATCAACTAGATGTCCTGCAAAATCAGCATCTGTGAAGGAAACAAGTTCAAAGGAACTGTTCCTAGGGTACCATAAGCAAAGATTATCTCTCCCTTTGAGGTAGCGAAAGATCCTTTTGACTTCCTTTAGATGTGATTCCTTAGGATTTGCTTGGAACCGTGCACAGAGACAGACATCGAACATGATGTCTGGTCTACTAGTAGTGAGATAGAGTAGGGAACCAATCATTCCTCGAAAAAGTTTTTGATTGACACTGGCTCCAGTCTCATCGGCATCAAGTCGTGTGCTAGGTGAGATTGGAGTGTTGATTGGCTTTGCAGTGTCCATCCCATATTTGGATAGCATTTCCTTGATGTACTTTTGTTGATGAATCTTGGTTCCATCTTTTGTTTGAGAGATTTGAAGACCTAGAAAGAAGTTGAGTTCCCCTACCATACTCATCTCGAACTCGCTACTCATTTGTTTCTTAAATTTTTCTGTAAGCACAGGATTAGTGGAACCAAACACTATATCATCAACATAGACTTGCACAATTAAAATGTCACCTGATTCTTTCTTCAAGAAGAGTGTCTTGTCAATGGATCCTCTTTGATAGCCTTTGGATAATAGAAATGAAGCAAATCTATCATACCAGGCTCGAGGAGCTTGTTTGAGTCCATAGAGAGCCCTTTCAAGAAAGTAGACGTGATCAGGCTTGTCATCATCTTCAAATCCAGGAGGTTGCTTCACATAAACTTCTTCTTGTAGATAGCCATTGAGAAATGCTGTTTTGACATCCATTTGGAACAGTTTGAACCCTTTGTATGTAGCAAAAGCAATGAGTAGTCGTATTGCTTCAATTCTGACAACTGGTGCAAACGTTTCCTCATAGTCGATTCCCTCCTCTTGATTATAACCTTGAGCCACTAATCTGGCTTTGTTTCGGGAAACATTTCCTGACTCATCCAGTTTTTTGCGAAAGACCCATCTAGTTCTAATGACATTCTTGTCTGATGGTCTTGGAACTAACTTCCACACCTTATGTCTTTCAAACTGATGGAGCTCATCTTGCATTGCTTGAATCCAATATGGATCTTTGAGTGCTTCCTGTATACTTTTGGGTTCAACAAGAGAAACAAAAGCATTAAATGCACAAAAGTTATGGAGAGAGGAACGAGTTTGAACTCCCTGTTCCAAAGGTGTGAGGATGTTGTCAATAGGATGATCTTTTCTCTGATGGTAGTTCCTTGGTTGAGGATGAGTTGTTCCTGGGATTTCTTCCTGAGCACTGGAACTATCTTCAGATGTATCTTGTGGAACCACATTATTGTTCCCAAAAGTGGATGCTTCAGTTGTTACTGGTGGTTGTTCCTCTTCTTCAGGAAAATGAGTTGAGGGATCATCGAATTGGTCCATGGTATCATTCTCTTCATGATCGTCTTCAATGTTTGGCTCTTGTGGATGAGAATCACTTCCATTGATGTACTCAGAGTCATCTCTTCGAGGCCTTGAATTTTCATCCTCGTCTATCAGTTCCCTTGCTGGTTCTCCTGGAATAGTGAATGGTTTCATTACTGTACGGGAGAATGGATTTTTGGATGATGATCCATGATGGATAGGCTCTTCATCAAAGATGACATGAATACTTTCTTCAAACTTCCTGGTTCGTTTGTTGTAGACTCGATATGCTTTGCTATGAAGAGAGTATCCTGTGACAATACCTTCATCGCTTCTTGGATCAAACTTTCCAAGAGCATCCTTCCCATTGTTATGGATATAACACCTGCAACCAAAAACTCTGAGATGGGAAATGTTTGGCTTTCCGCCTTTGATTAGTTCATAAGAAGTTTTAAGCAATAAAGGTCGAATCATAGCCTTGTTAAGGATATAAACCGAAGTGGAGATGGCTTCAGCCCAAAAGTTGGATGGAACTCCACTCTCTAGCATCATGGCTCGAGCCATATTCTCCAGTGTGCGATTCTTCCTTTCAACAACTCCATTTTGTTGTGGAGTTCTTGGAGCAGAAAAGTTGTGAGAGACTCCATTTTCATTGCAAAAGTTGACAAAAGCTGAATTGTCAAACTCTGTTCCATGGTCTGAGCGTATGGACTTCAGCGTAGTTCCCAGACTAACCTCTGTCTTCTTGATGAACACTTCAAATTCTTTAAACACTGTTCCTTTGGAAGACAAGAAAATAACCCAAGTGAAACGTGAATAATCATCTATTATAACAAACATATGCTTGCTTCCTCCATAGCTACAAGTGTCCATTGGTCCACATAGATCCATGTGTAGCATTTCCAAGGGTTTGGAGGTGCTAACGTTTTTCTTGGGCTTGAAGGAACTTCGAGTTTGTTTCCCTTTGGCACAAGCATCACACAGTTTTGCTGACTCTGGGCTTATCCTTGGTAAGCCCACCACAAGATCTTGCAGGAACAACTTCTGGATGAGATTTAGACCTGCATGACCAAGACATCTATGCCAGAGATCGGTGTCATTTGTGGAGACTGTGAGACATAGCTTTCTTGGAGGTTGAAAGTCTTGATCAACAATGTAAACATTGTTGAATCGTTTCCCTCGAAGAATAACTTTGTTAGTTTCTTTGTTCACAACAAGACATTCATTTGTGCCACACACAGTAGATTGCATCCAAGATTTGCCACAAGATTTACATTGTTGACTTTGATTGATTTGTTGAGCTTTACTTCCCTTGAGCCTTGTATTGCCCCTTTGTTTTTGTTGCCGAAGGACACATTTCCTCCTTCAACTTGGGTGTTAAGTGAGATCAGATTGTTCCTGTTTCCTGTCATGTGGTTGGAGCAAGCACTATCTATAAACCACATACAGTTCCCTCTCGCTTTCACCTGCAAAAGAGTCAATGTTTGGTTACCCAAGCAAGGTGTCCCTTGCCTGGTTCCTTACAGGGGTAGTAATCAACATAATCTGCAATGTTCACATCAATCGAGTGATAGTTCTTGTAAGATTTTGAGTGAAATGTTCTGTTGTTGCTTCTACTTGAGAACCCTTTTGATTGACCAATTTTAGGACATTGTTCCTTGTAATGACCATGACCTCCACATGTCCAACAAGTTTTGTAATATTCTCCTAGATAATACTTAGGATGTGGTCTCTGAATCCTATTTTTCTCAACTGTTTCCTTATTAGGTCCTCTGGAACCATTTCCCTTAGCTATCTAGACATAGATTTTGTGAGAGTTGTTTCTAGTATAGTAGTCCTTTTTTCCTATAGTTCCACTCTCTAGAACCCTGATTTTTTCTTCTAAGTGAGAATTCTTAATTTTTTCAGTTTGTAGCTCTAGAGCTCTACTTTCACTTAGTTCCCTTAAGGTAAGAGTTGTTTGATCAGTTTCAGAGTTTCTTTCGGAATATCCTATTCCATGCCTAGAAGGAACAAATGTGACCTTAGGAGTCTCTACTATTTTCTTTCCCTCGGTTATCTCTAATTTCTTACTAATGGCCTCCTTTTCAGTGGTGACAATGGCAAGAGTAGAGATAAGTTCATTTTTAGAGGTTATAGTAGAGTCAAGTTCCTTCCTTAATCTATCACATTCAAAACACTGAGCTGATTCAGAATTTTTTAAGCTAAGTTCCTTTCCAAAGGCATCATTTTCAAGTTTAAGACAATGCTCTTCAATTGCACTCACTTCCTTTGGTAACTTCATGTTGTCTTTAACAAGTTTAGAGAGTATACGAATGAGATCAGATTTGGAGTATTTATCAAAGCAACTAGTTAGAGATAGAATACTCACTTCCTCTTGAGGTTCCTTTGGATCTTCATTGATTGCCATGGCACACATGTTTGGTGCAGCCCAAGATTCTGGATCATCATCATCTGAGTCATCCCAAGTTGCTATGTAAGCTTTGTTCCCAGACTTGTTCTCATCATTTCCCAGGGGACAAGCTTTGGCATAGTGACCCTTCTTGAAGCACTTGAAGCATGTGATGTCCTTTGCATCTTTGTCTCCTGATTTGTTGTAGTCTCGTGAGGAACTGTTCCCTCCATAGTTCTTTCGGAACTTTCCCTTCTTGTAGAGATTACGTAGTGCCTTTGTGATGAGCACTATGTCATCCTCTTCTTCATCTTCAGACTCTTCACACTGTTCCTAGACAGACTTAAGCACTTTCTCCAATTTAAGCGCAATTCCCTTTTCAGGTTTGTCTTGTGCTTTATCGGAGTTCCTCCTATTCTCATAGGATTTCAGCTTTCCAAAGATCTCATGAAGCATGAGGTTCCTGTTGGATGTATTTTCTCTGAAGGTTGTTCGATCATGAGCCCATTCACCAGTGAGACCATCTATCACCTTCTTGACCTTGATTCGTTCAGTGACTTCCCTATCAGAGATTCCCAAGTTCTCAAGCTTAGTCACTAGTCCCTGAAACCGGAACTGGTATGATGATACTGTTTCTCCAGGTTCCATTCTGAAGTTGTAGAACTCTTGTCGAACATCCATCTGATGATCTTCCTTGAGATCTGAGCTTCCTATATGCATTTGTTCAATAGCAGCCCACATCTCCTTGGCGGTCTTTAGATTTCCCACCTTGGCTGAATCGATCTCACTCATGGAGTAGTTGAGATACATCTTTGCCTTGTAGTTGGCTTCCATGCATTTCCACTCATTTGGTCCCCACTTTGTGAGATCATTCTCGATCTCTGGATTGATGGTGAAGTTCCCTCTCTCGATCACAGCCCATGCTTGATAGTCATGGCTCTTCATCCAATCCATCATCAACCCTTGCCATTGTTCAAAACGGCCTTCTATCAACCTTGGTGGTTTGTCGCTTACATGTCCAACGACACTGAGTTCTGAAGACATTCCTATAGACATCCTGCGAGTTTTCACAGAAAATCTAGAGCCAAGCTCTGATACCAATTGTAGGATCGATGTTAGTCTTAGACAGTCGGGAACTGTTCCAGTGACAGTTCCCTTACGCAGCGGAGTAATATAGAACAAAACTAAAACAGGAATTTAAAGCTTGGACACAGTTCCTTATAGAGGAACCTCTTTAGCCAACTAGCTAAAGAGTAAACCTCTACCTCCCTTGGAGGATTTTGAACACGCACTATATTCTATTGATATATCTCAGGATCTACAATACAAAGTCGAACTTCTCTATTGCTTGCGATCCCACTCACAAACAATACTAACGACTAAGACATAATAGTTCCTAGATCTAAACACAAATGAATATAGAGAGTGAACCTTCTCGTTCTTGTGCAGTTCCCTTTAGCACAGGAACCACCTTCTTCAAGCTGATGAAGAACTTCACGCAGTCTTCATCACTTGATCTTTCCTTCCTTGAACTTCTGGTTTGAATATCTTCTATGAATCAGCTCAGGCTCTCAATCTCTTTCTTTCCTTTTGTAGATCTGGTTTTCAGATGTGCGAGAGCTCAATTAGACCTAGAGGCGTCGCATTCCATTTATAGAGTTTCCATCTTTAGTTCTGACACCTTTGCCCTTATTGTCTTGGGGAGTACGACACTATTCAAAAAGACTAGCGTACCCTTCTTCATCTTTATTCATTCGGAGCTTTGGCTTGCCGCCCAAGACAATAGTGAAATGTCTTTCTTGTCCTCTTAATTTCTTGCCACGTACACAGGTGACTTGACAGGGAACGTTTCCCTTTACTTTTCTTGTACACTTGCTATCTTTCCTGAGATCACTTATACAGGGAATTAGTTCCATTTGTTTGTCATTATCAAAACTTCGATTGCTCGAATGGAGAACTCATTGTTCTAGTGTTAGTTCCCTAACACTGTTCCAACAATATACATATATACACGTCTGTCAGTCAGATATATCAAGAGAGAAGTATATAGGAACAATCGTAGCGTATAGTTGTTGCTCGATCAACTCGACGAAATTCTTAACCTATCTAGTATCTAGCAAATAGCAATGGCCGTCGTCAACCAAATCCTACTTCAAACTCTGGCTTTGATTGTTGCCGTCGGCGAAGCAGTAGCTCCTCCTACTCCAACAGAAAGGCGATTAATTGATCGTTCAGGTGTGATATGCGAATTAATGCGTCATTTCCATCTGCTCTATTCTTCCTTTCTTACTTGCAGTTTGTTCCAACTTCCAAACCCCTCTTCTTTTTTTTTGTTGCAACAGAATACTATAGCAGCTTTAATTTAAACCAAATCCAATAGAGTTTGGATACTGTATGCTGTTGGAAATTAAATTTGATTTATAAATAATTAAATAATAAGTTAGTTAACTGTCATCCTAGTCGGTTATTATTAGTTTATGACAGTTACAAAATCCTCCTATAAATATGTATGGAGGTGTGGTGAAAGGAGTTATCGGAACGAAGGTACTGTTCCGGGGTTGTAACGGGAGCGAAGGTAATGTCTCCCGGGTAGTTATAGGCGAATGTAATGCCTGTGTAAACAGGCATAAAGGCAATTTGTGTGTTGTATGAGAAAAATCGAGCGTTGGAATTGTGTTAATGGAATTTCCGGGTTCGTTTTTTTAACATATGCCTTTTCGTTTTAGATTTTGCTATTTGATTTAATTATTGAGGTAAGAACTGTTTCATTGGGATAATTACACTTACCCACCCATTACATTTTGCAAAATTTACAAAGAGTTTGAATTGAAGGTTTATTTGAATGTCTAAACGAAAAATTACATACCACAGGTTTCATAAACCTTTTTTTTGGTAGAAAAGGTTTCATAAACATAGATTGCGGTTTATCAACCGGTTTCTACTACAACGAAAAAACAAACTTACACTACACATCCGATGAGAACTACATCTCCACCGGAAGGCGCCACGTCATCCCCGACCCCGACGACGGAGACGTCCGTTTCTCGCAGCTCCGAAGCTTCCCCGACGGAAACCGAAACTGCTACAGCCTCTCCCCGGTGGAGGCCAACCGGAAATACCTGATCCGAGACTGGTTCTTGTACGGCAACTACGACGGCGCCACCTCCCTGCCCGGGTTCGATCTCTACGTCGGCGTCGATTACTGGGTGACGGTCGCCATAGAGGGCGTCGGAGCCAAGTTTGGGTCAGAGATTATATACGTGGCCATGGCGGACCGGGTTGACGTGTGCCTGGTGAATACCGGCCACGGAACCCCTTTCATATCGGTGCTCGAGTTGATGCCTTTGGATAACGCCGCCTACGCCGCCGCCACTCGCCGAGTCTCCTGTTCTGGTCAATTTCCGACCAGAGATCTTCGAAGGTGATTTTGTAAGTTCGTAGGGAATATTTAGCCGATCGACACGAATTTTGATGAACAAAGCAAGCTTTTGTATTTGAAAGAAACTGAGGATTACAATGGCTCGATTACAAGTGCTTGATCTGATCTCTCTTCTCTGGGCTAATCCCTTACTATATACCCGTTTTCCTTTCCACCTCCTGGCTCCATCTTCCCACGTCGCTTGCCCCATCTTCCGAGTGGCCTTGTCGAACGGTTCCTCCCGAGTTTCTCGGCTTGGAGACGACGATGGCGATTCTGGTACGACTTCTGGGCTCAAATATTAATGGGCTGGGCTAACCGCGGGTTGGTTAAACCTTTGGGCCCAACAATAGCCCCAAAAGATTCGTGTGAATTCAAAATTTTACCGAATCTTTTTGCCTGTTGATTTCCGGGATCTTAGCTATCTCGGATCTCACACGTGTAGGGCGGAGATTTCTTTACGCGCTTTCTCTGGCAGGTGAAAAGACGTCAGTCATCTTTATTTACTACGCCTCGCGGAAGGGACTCATTACTCCATTCCTCTGTTAGCGATCTCTCCCGAGGTATGACTCTTCTCTTCCTTCTTCTTCGTTTCCAGTTCTCTTTTCACATTTCTATGGCGAGGGATAGAATGTCTTCTCGGCACGGTTTCTCTCCCTCGGGTATACTTCAAGTGTGCGACCGAGTTCCAAACACCATGGGCTTAGAGGAGATGAACCAGATCCTTTTAGAGGGTGGCTTTCCGGGGGGGGTAGTTGCTGTAATTCCAGGGGAAGAACATTCTGACTGGGTTCGCCCTGGTTGGGTATGCTTCTTCGAGTTTCCGTTCACCATCTCTTGCCGATTCCCTTTTCCTTCTATTGTCCAGGAATTCTTAGCCCGTTTTAAACTTTCTCCTGCCCAACTTCTTCCCTCCGCTTGGAAGATCCTCTCTTGGGTTAGTAAGATGGCGGAGGTCGCCGGGGTAGACTTTACGGTTTCCGATCTGCTTCAGGCTTACCGTATTACTACGGTGAGACGAGGTCGGTTCATCTTACAATCTCGAACCGCTCGCCAGCCGCTTGTCTTAAACACAAAGGTCAATGGGAAGGGGTGGGCAAACCGTTTTTTCTTTGTCGAGATTGCGTCTCTGACCCCTGAGAGTCGCCTGTTTTTGCATGACAAATGGAATCCGGCTAGTAAGATTACCTCATTTTTCTCCTGTATTACAAGGCGATCTCTTCTTGACGCCTACTCACCCTCTGTTTCTCTGTCTCTGCAGGCATTCCAGACACAGCGAACCGCCTAGTCACTCGGAGAGGGTTTTGTCGAGGCTCTTCCAACTAACTTCTGCACAAAGGACGTTCGGGGCATCTCTTTCTGATCCATCAGACGAATCTTCAGAGGAAGAGGATAGTGCCACTTCGTCGGGCTTTGAGAAGGTTCGCCTGCCTATTGTCAAGATGTCTGTGGCGCCGACTTCAACCCTCGCTTCTGGTCCTTCTGTGGGTGAGTACCGTCGTTTATTAGTTTACCGTGGTTTCCGTTGTGCACTTTTGACCCTTGCTGTCTTTCGTTTCAAAAACTCGCGCACGTAGATCGGGTTCTTCCTTTTTTGCCTCGGATTTGATCCTCTAGAAGACTCGATCTGGTGATTCGAAACCTCCAGCTGCCCAAGGTGTCAAGAGGGAGTCTCAGGAGGTCCCTAAGGTTTCTCGCAAACGTCCCGCTCGGAGCAACGATGATTCCCTCGAGCTTCAGGATGACGCATCTTCTGAGTGGCAATCTCTCCAACGGTACCGGGATCCTAACTTCAAGAAGCACCCTGTCCCTGCGTCTGCTCATGCGATGGCGACCGAGGTTGGCCTCGGAGCTTGGAAGGTAACTAGCCCCTTGCGCTGTTTGCTTTATTGGGTTAAGCTAGTCTTTAACTTTCGGACACTTTCAGACTTGTCCTTCCTGGCATATGCAGCTCTTCCAGGAGGTCGGCCTGTTTATTGATGAGATGGACAAGGAGTTCGCAGAGTACGAGCGGAGGAAGCAGGAAGTTGCCAAGCATCGTGAGGAAATCGACAAAGCGCGAGAACGGTCTGTTGCCCGGGCTAAGGCTCTAGTTGCTGAAGAGGCGGCTGCAAAGGCTCGTGTCGCGGAGCTAGAACGCACCATTGCCATCAGGGAGGCCAAAGTGAAGGAGCTTGAAGCCAAAGCTGCTAGCACGCTTTCTATGGGAAAGGCAGACGCGGAAGACATTGGGGCGTTCTTCAGTATGCTGGCGCGGCTGGAGACAATTAGGGAATTCGAAGCGGGGAAGCTTTTTGTGGGGGATGCAGACAAGTTCAACGAGCAATTTCTAGATGCTTTCCCTGGCGGTGTGCCTTCGGCTCGTATCGCTTCCCTTTTGAGTTCTCCGACGGTGGCTGGGCAAGCGCACTCGGAAGGTGATGACCAGGGGGAGGAGACGGTTGCTTCTGGAAACCCTGCGTGAAGATCCTAAGAATGTGAAGAAGTCTGGCGGCATGGGCCGTTTGTAAAGTTTGCTTTTTGTTTTCTTTTGGGGACGATTTTAATGAAGGACAAGTGGTACCTCACCGGCGTGTCGTTCATCGGGCGTCTGGTGAGGGTTTCTCTGGTGGTGGCGTGGCCACGAACACTTTGTTTGGACGCTTTGCCCCCCGTCATGGGGCGGGGGTGTTTATCTATTTGTTATGCTTTTGCTTTCGTCGCGTTTTGTTTGCGTCTTTTTTTTTTGTGCTGGCTTTCCGTGCAGGTACTTCTCTGCTCCGTGCCGATCGGTGTCCATGAAGCCCCTGCAGGTGGCTAGGTGTTTTCAAGTGGTGCATAGCTATGGCTCCAAGAGGTGAGGAAAAAACCTTAACCAGGGTTATGGGTGACCCGAAGTTTGGCCTTCAAGCCCTTGCTGGTTAAAAGGGATTACCTGCCTGGAGGCGCGCGAAGGACGAGATCCGTCGTTTCCAGCTGTGCCCTGATGATCTCCGTCGATGATCTGGCGCTTGCTCGGTGGAACTGGCGACGCGGGGTCTTGCCCTGGACTACCGGCTGGCGAACTTCTGCAAAGCGGCCGTTTGTAATTGGCGAATCTGCCGGAAGGCGGGCGTCTGGGAGATTATTTTTCGTACCTTGTTGAACAAGCTTGTAAAGATCATCATTCAAACACAAATAAAGCATTGATTGTGTCTTTTTTGTCTTATGAATGGCTTGTTACCGTTTGTTTATTTTACTTCTGTTGTTTGAGGTTCCTCTTTTCTGGCGGTGGCTGCCGAGAGTAACTCCTCCGAAAGAACATTGTTGTTATTTTCTGTTGTCTCTCCTTTTTCTGAGGATGAGTAACACATGTATTAAAAAAGGAAGCTATTTACCTGATCGATTTTTACCGAGCTTACGTCGTTGTTTAGATCTTACTTGAGTTTATTTGGCCGTTTCTAGCGACTTGGTTATTCTTCTAGAAGTGGTATCTCCGTAAGTGTGTGACTTGGTTATTCTTCTAGAAGTGGTATCTCCGATATGCTCCTTGCCCGGTGATACTGACTATCTTGTAGGGTCCTTCCCACGCGGGAGCTAACTTCCCGGCATTCACTTCGATGGTGTTTTGGAAGACCTTTCGGAGGACCCATTCGCCGATGGTGAAGGCTCTTATCCGTACATTTTTGTTGTAGCTTCGGGCCACTTGTTGCTGGTGTCTGCTCAGGCGCAGTCGGGCCCTTTCCCTTAGTTCTTCTAAGGTGTCGAGGTTGGCGGCTAACTCGGCGGCGTTCTGATCGAGCGTCTGTAACCCATATCGTGTAGTTGGCACAGTGACCTCGACCGGTATTACTGCCTCGCAACCGTATACCAGGGAAAAGGGAGATTGTCCCGTGGCGGCTTTTGGAGTGGTTCTGTCGGCCCACAAAACGTACGGTAGCTCGTCGGCCCAGCGCCCCTTGGCTTTCACCAATCGCTTCTTGAGATTGTTGATGATGACCTTATTGCTAGATTCTGCTTGTCCGTTGGCCTGTGGATAGTGAGGAGTGGAAGTCACTAGGTCTATATTCCATCGCTGACAGTAATCTCGGGTCTTCCTTCCAATAAATTGTGATCCGTTATCGCAAACGATCTCGGAAGGGACCCCAAAGCGGCATATGATGTGTTTCTTGATGAAAGCTATCACGTGGGATTCTTTGACTTCCTTGTACGCTTCAGCCTCGATCCATTTGGAGAAATAATCTGTCACCGCCAAGAAGAATACTCGTTGTCCGGAAGATGGGGGCAACTTCCCTACGATGTCCATCCCCCACCTCATGAAAGACCACGGTGTTAGCGTCGGATGCAGCGGTTCTGGCGGCTGGTGAAGAGTTGTAGCGTGCTTTTGGCAAGCTTTACACTTTTGAGAGTACTCTGCAGCGTCTTGACGCATGGTAGGCCAATAGTATCCCAAGTTGAGAGCCTTGTTGGAAAGACTGCGTCCCCCCGAGTGGTTTCCGCATTCTCCTTCATGCAATTCCTTGAGTATCTTGGGCGCCTCTGATTTTGCGACACAGCGGAGTAAGGTTCCTGTTGCGGATTGCTTGAAGAGAATACCGTCTCTTGTGCTATACCGCGTGGCCCTCATTTGGAGCGCTCTTGCTTCGGACCTATCGGGCGGCAGCTGTCCGCGATCGATCCATCGTAGGTACGGTTCCGTCCAACATTCTGATCCTTGGGAAGCACTCGGGATGTCGGATGCGGGATCGGGATCTCTCGGCGTTGCTGCCTCTTGGGGAGCTCTTTCACGGGGCATGTCATTCCCTTCAAGATCGTCGTTGGCGAAGATCGTCAGGGTCTGTCTATCTTCTCTGGTCTTATGCTCCTCATCTTGGCGAGGATCTTCAGCTCCTCTTCCGATTGCTGGAACTAGCACATGGACTAGGGGGACTGATGCGAACTCTTCAGGATCTAGGGCAGAAGCCAAATTGGCCAGAGCGTCTGCCTGCGCATTCTCTTCTCTAGGGACTTGCTGGATAGTGAAGTTCTTGAACGACTGTATGATTTCCCTGACTTTCCCTGCGTATGCTGCCATCCTGGTATCTCTGGTAGTGAAGATTCCTAGGATCTGGTTTACAACTAGAAGCGAGTCGCAATTTACTTCTATTTCTGCGATACTCAGGTCTTTGGCAATCGTCAGCCCCAGTATAAGGGCTTCGTATTCTGACTCGTTGGTGGTGGCTTCGAAAGCTCACCGTACGGCCTGAGCTATCTTGTCCCCCTTGGGTGATTTCAACACTACCCCGATTCCTACTCTCCGAGTATTGGAAGCTCCATCCGTATGCAGCGTCCATGTTCCGGAGTACTCCAGCTCTGTCACAAAGGTTTCTTGCTGTCTGGCTGCTTCATCCATTGTAGGGCTGAAATCAGCCACGAAATCTGCCAGTGCTTGGGCTCGGATGGCCGCTTTCAGCTCGTAATCGATATCAAATCCGCTCAAGTGTATCGCCCACTTGGCCATTCTGCCGGTGATCTCCGGCTTTCTTAGTATTGCCTTCAGCGGGTAATTGGTGCGGACTGTGATCGTGTGCGACTCGAAGTACGGTCTCAGTTTTGTAGAAGCCATGACTAGAGCGAGGACTAGTTTTTCCAGAGGTGAGTAACGTGTCTCTGCTGCGAGCAAGGTGCGGCTGACATAGTAGACGGGAAGCTAGTTGCCTTCATCTTCTCGTACCAGTACTCTGCTAACAGCGTTCTCTGTTACGGCTAGGTATAAGAAAAGATTCTCGCCTTCCTCAGGCTTGGACAGCAGCGTCGGACTGGACAAGTAGTGTTTGAGATGCTAGAAGGCTTCTTCATGGGTTGGAGTCCATTCGAACCTCTTGTTCCTCCGCAGCACGTCATAGAACAAACGACACCTATCTGAAGACTTTGAGATGAAGCGGTTGAGGACTGCCACTCTCCCAGTTAGTTTTTGCACATCCTTTACGCATCTAGGCGAACGCAGGGCAGCTATGGCCCTGATTTGGTCGGGATGGGCTTCGATCCCTCGTTGGGTGACTACGAACCCGAGGAAACGTCCTGATGTTACTCCGAACGCGCATTTGGTTGGGTTCAGCTTCATACGATAGCTGTCCAGGATCTTGAAGGCCTCTTCCAAGTGCTGGACGTGGTGCTCGGCCTGCTTGGATTTTACTAGCATATCGTCGATGTAGACTTCCATGGTTCTGCCGATATGCTTCTGAAACATGCGATTGACCAACCGTTAGTAGGTGGCCCCCGCGTTCTTGAGTCCGAAGGGCATAACTTCGTAACAATAGGTACCCTGGTTGGTGATGAATGATGTTTTCTCCTGATCTCCTGGATGCATCCTGATCTGATTGTAGCCGCTGAAGGCATCCATTAAGGTGAGCATCTCGTGTCCTGCGGTGGCGTCCACCACGACATCGATGTGCGGCAGGGGAAACGAATCTTTTGGGCAGGCTTTGTTAAGATCCGTGAAGTCGATGCAGACCCTCCACTTGCCGTTCTTTTTGCTCACCACCACGACGTTTGCTAGCCACTCCGGGTATTTCACTTCCCTGATCTTCCTTGTTTGGAGCAGATTTTGTACTTCCTCGTCTACAATCAGGTTCCGCTCTGGGGCAAATTTCCGCCTCTTCTGCTTTACCGGGGGATGGCGAGGATCTACGTTCAGCCTGTGCGTGATGATGCTGGGGTCGATCCCGACCATATCCCCGTGCGACCACGCGAAACTGCTGCTATGCCGCTTGAGGAAGGTGATTAACTCTGCTTTTTTCTGCGGAGATAGATTCTTCCCCACCCGTACGGTTTGCTCGGGCTTCTGCTCGTCGAGGGCGACTTCCTCGATCTTGTCGGCCTCGGGGTCCGCTCTCCACGCGGGACCCTGGGCTTCTTGTAATTGCTATGCGGGGTGGGCGACAGTCGCCTTCAAGGCGGATTTGTAGCACTCCCTCGCTAGCCTTTGGTCTCCCCTGATTTCTCTTACCCCCCAGGGCGTCGGGAACTTTATGGTTTGATGATAGGAAGAGGGAACTGCTTTCATGTCATGGATCCAGAGCCGTCCCATGATGATGTTGTAGCAGGACGGGCAGTCAAGTACGGAGAATCTGACGGGTAGGTTGATCCCTTTAGCGTAGGTGGGGAGAGTTATTTCCCCCAAAGTATGAGCAATCTCTCCGCTGAATCCGACCAAGGCTATCGACTTTCTGAGGATGTTTTCTTCTTTCAGACCCATCTCCTTGATGGCGTCGAGCGTGATCATGTTAGTAGAGCTTTCGGTATCGATGAGGATCCTCCTCATTAATACATTTCCCACCGACAGGGAGATGACTAACCCATCGTGGTGGGGTCCTACCAAACCGGCCGAATCCGAGTCGTTGAAAGTGATAGTGTCTTTCGGACGTCCCTCGGATCGGCGGACATGCGCCACCAATGGTCCCTCTGGCTGCCCTCGGGCGTGGCGTTTGGCAGCCGAGTAGGTGACGCCACATATGTCGGATCCGCCGCTGATTACGTTCACCACTTTGGCGTATTCCGGGGATGAAGGAATGTCCATGGGCTCTGTCATATTCTGGCTGGTGGGAGGGTTGGCGCTGGCGGAGATTCCCGATAACAAGCCTCTCGAATGCAGGTACGCTAACTCTTTTCGGAGGGCGAAGCACTCGTCTGTCTCGTGCCCGTAGTCTTCGTGGAAATCACACCAGTTAGTTTTGTCCTTCTTGGGATTCGGGTTGTCCGCCTTCTTCGGCCATCTGATGCGATCTCCGAATTTCTCTAAGCTTCTCACGATCTCGGCGTTCCCCAAACCTAGGTTGTACTCATGAACTCTTGGTCGGTTGGGCGCGTCTTTTTTCCCACTTGGCTGCTTGGCTCCCGCCGTGTGCACCTCGGGCACTTCGTGCCTGCTTTTCGGATATGGTTGCCCGCGGCGCTCTCTCCGCTGGTCGGAGGGGGTCTTTCTTTCGACCCCGTTGAAGACGGAAGCGGCTCGAGCAGGGACTTCGTCTTCTTCGAGTCGAACGTGTGCCAAGGCTTTCACCTGGACGTCTTCGAAGCTGTGGCATGGGTATTTGGTCAATTCCCTGTAGAGTTCGTTGTTGGGCAGCAAGCCTCTTCGGAATGCTTCTATCGATGTGGGCACATCGCAGAGCGGGATCGCCACCTTCTCCCGGTTGAATCGATTCAGGAAGGCACGCAGAGACTCCCCTGGCCTTTGGGCTATGCGGTACAAGTAGTTAGACTGTTTCATGAGTTTCCGGCTGCTAGCGAATTGCATTCGAAAGGTATCTACCAATCCCGCGAAGGACGAGATTCCTCCCTTGGGGAGATTGATAAACCAAGTTAGGGCGGCGCCGGAGAGTGTGGCGCCGAATCCTTTACACATGATCGCTTCTCTGGATTCTCGCGGTATCGAGCTGGTCATCATTTTCTGCTTGAAAATGGCAACATGTTCGTCAGGATCTCCCGTCCCGTCATAAGTGGGGACCGCTGGGACCGTGAATCCCTTGGGAATATCCACGCTGGCAATCGGGGTTGCGAAGGGCGACTCGTCGTAGCCGTCTAGAGCTTCTTTTTCTAACGGCAGCGGTACCCCGGGTATCTGAGCGATCTTGTCCTCCAATCCCTTGAGGCGATCCTGCATATACTTGTTAAAGAGAACTTCTAGGAAGGGTTCAGTAGGGGTTACCTGCTTTCTGGATTCTTCGTCGTACTGGGGGTGGAAAACTCCCGTCCCTGCAGCTCGGTTCCCTAGCGTCTGGGTACTAGGAACTCCCGGAAGGGTAGCTGCTGGGGTGGCCATATTCACAGTGGGGGATGGTCCTCCGATTTGTGAGTTGAAGGCTTCCCCTAGGTTGAGGCGGGCGGTGGCTTCACGGACGGTCACGGCTGGGCGGGATCCACTGTGAGATGCCGAAGCTGCCTGAAGTTGCTCGCGAAGATTCGCGTTTTCGGTGGTGAGTTGCGTGATGTGATCCATGTGCGTCTGGCTGCGATCCTTCTGGCTAACAATATCCTGCTGCAGGGCGGATATCTTGGTTGCAAGTTCGCTCAGGACGCTGCGCAGGCCTTGGACCTCTTCAGGGGTACCGTCGAAGGCGTCTTTCTTAGGGCGGCCGCCGTGGCTTCCCCCTTCTCCTCTGTTCGTGGGAGAAGATGGCTGCGAGTTGGTCATCTTTCCCGAGTGAGAGCGTTCCTGTTTTGATCAAGAGAGCAAGCGAAAACCGGCTAGGGCCCCACGGTGGGCGCCAAATTGTTCTGGTCAATTTCCGACCAGAGATCTTCGAAGGTGATTTTGTAAGTTCGTAGGGAATATCTAGCCGATCGACACGAATTTTGATGAACAAAGCAAGCTTTTGTATTTGAAAGAAACTGAGGATTACAATGGCTCGATTACAAGTGCTTGATCTGATCTCTCTTCTCTGGGCTAATCCCTTACTATATACCCGTTTTCGTTTCCACCTCCTGGCTCCATCTTCCCATGTCGCTTGCCCCATCTTCCGAGTGGCCTTGTCGAATGGTTCCTCCCGAGTTTTTCGGCTTGGAGACGACGATGGCGATTCTGGTACGACTTCTGGGCTCAAATATTAATGGGCTGGGCTAACCGCGGGTTGGTTAAACCTTTGGGCCCAACATCTCCCTCCGCCAGTTTAATCGCTGTGATGTGGGGCCTTCGGCTGATGATCCAGCCGACCGCTGGTACAAGTAAGAGTTATCCACTTAGTCATATACTAGCATTCTAACACTCTTTAGAGTACATATAACACCAACTCGTATTAATTTGTTGAACTTGTTTTTGTACCATACATACATATGTATGTATATATAGTCTGACAGACCATGCATAATTGCATATGATCGAGTATGGCTTTACTCTAAGAAGCCCTCCAACTGGAAAGCAATCACCACAAACCAATCCATGCATACTACTGACAATCCTTATAGAGTACCACCAGGCGTGCTTGCCACAGCTGGCGAGCAAATCGATGCTCACACTAAATTCTCGGTTGGTCATCCGGTGAATGAACCCACGGCCAAATTCTACGCGTATTGGCACTTTGCTGAGCTCCACCCTCTTCCCTCTAACAAAACTAGAGAGTTCAACATTCTTGTACCTCATGGCCCTAGCTACAAGTTTGGACCGGTAAGGCCAACTTACTTGAGACTTACCACCATAGAATCCGCTGAAATGCCTCTCAATGGATCTCAAAGGTTTGTGTATTCTCTTGAGAAGACTAATCAGTCGAGCCTTCTTCCTATTCTTAATGCTGTTGAGCTGTATGTTGTCATGGAACGTCGTCTCTCACCAACAAACCAAGAAGACGGTATCCTACCTTTTCAAATCTTAATTTCTTGCTTACGTACTTAGGGTCTGTTTGGATTACACCTCCTGATGCAAAATTTAATTAATATGTATATGTTTGTATGATCAGTTGATGCTATCATTCATATTAAGAACAAGTACAATGTACCAAGAATTTGGCAGGGAGACCCTTGCCTTCCAATTAAATATCAATGGGATAGTCTGGTTTGTGCCTATAATGGTAGCAATCCACCAAGAATAACTGCCTTGTGAGTCTTTTTTGTTTTCCTAGCTGTTACAATCTCATTCTTTTCTTATTCTTAAATTCATTCAATCATACTCAAGTCTAGCTAATTCTTGATTGTGTTCTGATGAGATAGGAATTTGTCTTCAAGTAAGTTGACTGGTGACCTGCCTAGTTCTTTATCCAACCTCACATCACTATACTACTTGTAAGTGTTCACCAATGGCTTACATACCATTGATCGATTATGTTAAAAGTTCAATCTCAGACATATCATACTCTCTCTCTCTTTTTCACGAGTATGTTGCAATGGTTCCACTCAAGGAGTGATATGCATGTGCATTTGCTTCAGGAATCTGTCCAACAATGGATTTACGGGGAAGATACCAGAACTTTTAGCACATTTGCCCGCATTGAAGGTCAAGTAAGATCATGTTGTTAATTTTTTTTTTGAAGTTGATAAATTTTAAAAAATGGATAAAATTTTCATTTTACCTTTCCTTTGTAGTGATTTGTCAAGAAACAATCTCACTGGTCCAGTTCCTGATCAACTCGCCGAAAAGGCAAGAAATAAATCCATAGATTTGAGGTATAAGCATATATACCTTAGTTTAATTTGATTTCAAATAAACATGTCTAATCTTGAATAAAACATCTTATGTAGACTAGAAGGGAATCCTGATGTTTGCAAGTCATACCCTTGTGAGAAGAAGGGAGTCAAGCAAATAAGACACAGTCTCATCATTCCATTAATTGCATCTATTGCTTTGATTTCATTGTTTGTGATAAGTGGTCTCATTTTAGTTGCATACAGAAAGAGAGCAAAAGAAGGTATTGTATATTGTTTCCTATTCAATACTTCCTGTTTCTCATTGTTTACAATTAGCTAGTAACCTGGTTTACTCTGGTTGAATCTATAGGCTCAGTGGATCAAGCCATAAAGTCAAGAAATAAGCAGTTCAATTATTCAGAAGTTTTAAAAATCACCAACAATTTTAGAAAAATCCTCGGAAAGGGAGCGTTTGGAACAGTTTACTATGGTCTCCTACAAGACGGAACTCAAGTGGCAGTCAAGATACTCAACAACAATACATGCCCCCTAACCATCAAGCAATTCTGCGCAGAGGCTAGTTTAAAAAAGACAAAAAAAAAAGCTTATTCCTTTTGTTTTTTTATGATTGACTAAAATCTAAATTGGCTATAAAACAACATGAATATGTCCCTGGATTCACAGGCTGAACTCTTGATGAAGATTCATCACATAATTTGGTCTCTCTTATCGGGTATTGTGATGAACATGCAAAGATGGCACTAGTGTATGAGTACATGTCACAGGGTAACTTACAAATGCATTTATCAGGTAACTTGAATGACCCTTTCTTGTTTTTTTCCTGCACAACTTTGATCATCTTCATCTGTGAAGTTTTTGGTACATTAAGCTTAAGTACACCCTTGTTTTTGTGCTTGCTTATAGTGAGAAATGAGCATCCTTTGAGCTGGAAAACAAGGCTTCAAATCTTAATCGACACTGCCCAAGGGTTGGAATACTTGCACAGCGGGTGCCAACCACCAATCATACACCGAGATGTGAAGCCAGCAAACATTTTGTTAGATGAAACAGGACACGCCAAGATATCAGATTTCGGGCTCTCAAGATATTTCACGACTCATTCTCAAGCTATTGCCATGACCGATGTTGCAGGCACTCCTGGTTATTGTGATCCAGAGTAAGCTTCTTCTTAATCAAAAAATGCAATTCATTTCATATCATGGCTTGTGATTGATAATAATGCATGTGTTAGCAATAGCATCAAAAAAAGTGTCTGACTAGTCAAATGTTTGTAAGGTATGTACAAATGTACAAATTGAGCGAGAAGAGTGATGTCTATGGGTTTGGAGTTGTGCTTATGGGGATGATAACGGGGCAACCACCTTTCGTAAGGTATACGATGAGTGAAAGTCATGATCACATTCACATTGCTGAATGGGTAAAGCGAGTGGTGGCCAACGGAGATATTTTGTTGATAGTTGATGAGAGGCTGCAAAGAGAGTTCAATCCTAATTCAGCTTGGAGACTTTTGGAGATTGCTGTGGAGTGTGTGAAACCGATAGGCGACGAGAGGCCGAGGATGAGTGAGGTTGTGGCTGACCTCAAACTGTGTTATGCATCTGAACAAATTGATCTAGCTCATGATTATGATGATTATGAGATCAGTGGTTATCTAGATTCAAGTAGTGAAGTTGATAGAAGCCCAGATTCTCTGTTGCCCAGTGCAAGATAAGTGTTTGGTTGCACAATTCAAATTCTTGGGGGTTTTGCATTTGTTTGTATGGATTTCTTGTGAAATTTTGTAAGGACTTCTTGTGAAAACCAAACTTAATTGAGTAACCGTACCGACATCATGATTAACCATTATATAATTCACTGACGTGAATTCTGGTGTAAAATTTTGGCCATTGAATAAGCTAAGTTATAAATAAATACTCCCTCCATTTCTTGAAACATCTCCTTTTAGCCCATTTTCTATTTTTTTTATAAAACATGTCCTTTTAATATATTTTTTTCACCTTTTTCCAAATTTATCCCTACTTTATAAGAGTAATAATTACTCTAAACAATTTTATACGAGGGGTTAAGAGTACACATTTTTCAAAATGTAGGGGTAATTTGGGTAAAAAAAACTCATTCTTTAATAGAGACTGTACAGAAACGGAGGGAGTAATAATATAGTTATATTTTATGATAATAACAAACCTAAAATAAAGATATCATAAAAACATAATAAATAAGAACAATTAATGAATTTTTATAAATTTGAGAGAACGTAGAAAGTAGAGAGAAAGGAAAACAATCAGGTTCATCTTATTAGGTCACCATATATATAGATTGTACAGGATTTAAGATAAGACCAGATCTAGGGTTTTACATCTACATCCATAAATATCTTAATATTATAACACTCCCCTTAGATGTACATCACTAACTGCCTCGTTAAAAACCTTGTCAGGAAAACCCAATGGGACAAAACCAAGACTAAAGAAAAAAGAGTGTAGTTTATGATTATTCATCTCAACTTGAAATATATCCTCCTTGTTTGACTGAATTGAGCATCCATCCTTTCTTTGAGTTGAATCTTGTAATTTGAGAACGCTTGACAATATGTACTTTGGTTGATCAGTCCATGCCGAATTCTCTTCATACATCACTGTTGGCTCCTTTCAACTTGATTTGATGGATGTATAAAAACTCCCTTCCTTCACATACATCGAACTTCAGGCCCAAACACACCTCATTTGTGTAACGAATCTAGCTTAGCTTGTATAGCTTCTTTCCCGCTTTCTCAATCATCATAATGTCGACATTCTTCCATGGTTTGGGGATCATTGTCATCTCCTTTCATAACTTCCATGACAACTAAATAAGCAAATACATTGTTAATATCTACATCTTCCCGGTACCATTTATTGGGCCTAAAAATCATAAGCCCATTTAGCAAGCTAGCCTAAGTAGAAGATGGAGCTCCGCTTGTTCAGGGACGACAATCCAAGATATTTTGAAGACATCAAGAAGTTAAAAGTTACCAAAATGAACAAAGAAGATCGTGTTCATGAGAAGAGGCTGCATGCCCAGAAAAACGATTGCACACGGGTGGACCCTTTCTCCGGCGAACGTGGGAAGGGGCGAATGGTTGTGATATGCTCCAGTAAATGTGGGAATATGGAGAAGAATGTGGGTAACGACTAGGTTATAGAGATTAAGAGGGAAAAAAGCCAATGCGGAAGACATTCATTGTAAGCATCAAAAAAGGCTCTCGAGCATCACAAAATCAATAGACTTGATTCATCTGTTTTTTCCGATTCAAACAAAATTCAGTTTTCTTCCTCTTGATCACTCGATTGTAACCCCAATTTAGGGTGCCAAATTGTTTTGGACAAATAATAGCTAACCCCGATAGGGCGTGATACGCTCCTTCGTTGAGTTAATGAACTCCTTCCGAGTGCAATTATCTAGTAGCCGAAAATTTGAAAACAGTTTAGCGACCTATACTGATTAGTTCAAAGACCGGAGGAGTCTACCCGAGAATACCTCGATAGATTGAACCGGGAAAAGGTGTTGTGTGCTAGGCCCGTTACACGCACGAACCCCAGATTATCGGACCACCAGACTTTATTGTGGAATCAGAGTAGGTTTCGGTGTGGGTGTATTTCCTGGAGTATTCTTCGGGCATGTCGGCTTCATGGGCCCGTTTAAGTTGTCCGCCCAATATAGAAGCAATCGGGTCCCATAGTGGCGGTTCGCGAGCCTTGAGGGATTTGTTCAGACTTGTCGGCCTTATGAGCATATTCAAGCAGCCCGTCCAATATAGGAGCACCCGATCCAATTGTGACGGTTCGCAAAAAAGCCTTGAGTGATTTTGTCCAAGTGTCAACTAGCCCAAGCAGTTGCATTTGATGGCGTGTTGTGAGATATCCCACATTGAAACTTTGGGAGTAAATTTGCCTAGTATATAACCTAATGAGCTACTCCACCCATTGCCATACAATTTTGGGTTGGAACCTCATTGGGTCTGTATGCTAGGCCCGTTACACGAACACCCCCAGATTATCGGCCCACCGGACTTTATTAGAAGGTCCTAATACTGCTTTGTGACATGCCGACTTCTATTGAGGCCTTTCATTAGGGAGTCAGTCAGGACGGAGACTTATACAAAGAACTCATAAGGCACCCTTGTCATAGTTTCAAAGATGTCCAAACCAAGGTGCTTGCACAAGTCAGACTCGAAGAAGATCTGAAGCTGAGGAAACCTGCAAGTATTTGGGAAAGGGTAGAGAAGAAGGCCACACTAGACTACCGTCAAGAATGTCGCGACCAACCATATCGACGATCTCATCCCGAAGCGGTAAAGGTGAACGTCGCCGACTCCAATCCAGCCAAGCCTCTACCCTCGAAATGCGACGAGTTCAACTTTGGTATATCCCCAAAGAACTCGTGAAAAACATAGCGTTGACGGTACGAGGCATTAGATGGCCGAAGAGGAACGAGAAACCCTACCCAAAAGTGAGAAAATGGTGCGACTTACATGATGACTACATTCACGCGACCAAAAACTGTGTGGGTCTGAGAAGGGAGATTGCATACCTTGTATCACGAGGGCGGATAATGGAAGTAGTGCCAAACGCGCAAGTTCCCCCAAACATAGTGGAAGCTTCGCACGCGGGAATGCCCACGTCGCTAGTACCCGCTCAAGTAGTAAACGTGATCACTAGAAAATCAAGCGTATGTTGGCTCACGTATTCAGCAGCTAAAAGGAACGCTAGAGAAAACACTTTTTTCCGACCAATGCAGATGAAGAAAGACGTCGTCAATCTCGTGATTCACTTTGATGAGAATGATGTTGACGGTGTAGAGGGACCTCACCATGATGGTCTAGTTATCATCTTCGTCCACCTCTTTAGAGACAATCTAGTTTTTCATTTGGTGTTGAATATATCCTGCCACATTCTTGATTAGTTCCTTTGGGTTTTGATGGAAGATGATTTTATTTCTATAGTGCCATAAGCACCACCAGATTACCACTAGTTGTGTGAGGTCATCTTATTTAAGTGGTTGCTTATTTCAACTACGACAACTTTGAAGGTTTTGTTTTGTAGGTTGATTGCATGGATTAGCAGTCGGGTTTGTTTGTTGAATCGTCCTATCAACAAAGACAACTCATTGACACCGCAACATATTTCTCTCATAATCTATGTTTTATTGGTTGTCTATTTTTACATAGTTTTCGAAGAAGTTCTTTAAACTTAGGGAAAAAAATACTCTTAAGCTAAAAAGACTTCAAGTCTGTTTGGATTCATGCATTATAATAATTGTTGCATTATAGTTTATTTTATATTGTAGTGTGTTTGGTAGGATATATATTTTTTAAATAAAATTTCTTCTTTTAATAAAGTAAACAATATTTTTTTTTATCTTTCCTCAATACACAAAAGTACATATATCATTAATTGCATGCTAGAACATATTAGAAATTCTCCTTAACCAAAAAAAAATAATATTAGAAATTCTCCACATCTTTCAAAATTGTGAAACAATCCAAACAAGTTTTAGCAATTCATATTGTTAAATTCAATTAAATTAAACTAAATACATTATAAAGCATAAACTTAGGTGATCCAAACACACCCTCCATTTCTCCTAAAAAATTTCACATCAAATGAAAATGAAAATAATATTTATAAATATTTTTTTTATATACTCCGTAAAAGGTCAGTTGAAAAGGGACACTAGTTATTGGTTAGTTACAGTCACAAAAGCACTTCCAAAGCCACCACCTCTCTGCAACTGTGCTCCCAAAGCCAACAAGGCTCTCCCTCTCCCACTCTCTCTCTCGTGGCTGTTGCTTTTCAACCAATTTGTCCTCTCTCTCTCCACTCATTCATTCTTGAAATTGTAACCGTGTCTTTTTTCGCAGGAATCTCTCTAGTCGCTATTGCTTCCATGGTTCCCTCTCGCTCGCTCGATTGGCTTCTTTGACAGTAAATGTGCCCTTCTCTATCTGCTTGCACCGATTGGATTTCTCGCATCTTTGCTTGCATGGGGTGAGCGCTCCTCGCTGCGCTCTTTGACTATTTCGATTTCATGCTTCCGCTTTTCTTGCAGTGTAAATATTCAACAACAAGTAGAAAAATCTGCGGGCTACTGCTTACCTGTGTTGATCGATCTAGAAGTTTACCTTATTCCTTTTTCCTTCTGATGGAGGGATAATGAATTTCTTTCGACTGAATAGTGTTTATTCTTGTTTGTGCGCTTTCTGTTTGTTGAAACTAGTTTGTTCTTCCCGTGGTTTTCGAATCGGGATTGACTTTTTCAGTTAGTGGGGAATAGCGAGGTGGAAAATTAGGTAATAATCAGAGAGCACTTATTGGGAACTTACAGCCAATAATCAAAGTGCTCCTATATGTACAGTTGAAGGCGTTTATTCTAAATGCTTTTGGACCTGTAAATTATTCTTTAAACATGTGGATTCCTGATTGACTAAGATAGCGGAATAGGTGGTTACTTTCAATTTGGTTTGGAATACTTGGGGTTTTCTTGTATTTACAGCAAGCTTGGAAGGCCTTGATTTTGCCTGATTCTTTCTCCGGTGGATTCCACTTCATTTGTTCTTTACTCTAATAATGGCTACACCAGATGTGCATTCTTCGAGGTGTTGTATGATGCTTCAAATTGACAAATATGCTGAAAGGCAACCTTTTTGTACGTTTTGTGGACTTTCTGGAGCTTGTTTTGATGGTCTTATTCATCAAATGATAGCAAAGCTAAGAAATGCATGCAGGAGTTCTTTCTGTGTAAGAGAAATTTATGCCTTTGTTTCCCCTCTTCTGATTTTCCTCATGGTGAAATGGGGATTTATTCTCTAAACCTGTTGATGAGGAGAGTTTTTGATGGACAAATTTATGCAGTTAGGAGTTAGCACATGCTTTACTTTGAGTCCTGATGTATTTTCTTTTTTAGCCTAGATTATTGATTTAGTTTAGTTTAGTTTTGTCGCTGTGTTTCCATTATCCATCTTATCATTGTGCATTTTGGACATCTTATCTCCCAGAATGAAACTCAAAAACTTCTATTAATCCATGGATTAATCTTTATTGGCTACAATCATAGTGATTTCCAACTAATCTTGCTAAAAATGTAGTTATAATCCCATTAACGAGGAGTCGAGGACTAGACATTTAAAATAATGTTGGTGTAATGTATCATGTATGTTTGATACATTCGTTAGAACTTTGAATGTTTCCAACCCACCAAGTTCTATGAACACCAATCTAACTTTCTCATCATGCTAACCAAATGGTTGCTTTTGCCTTGACTTGTATTTGTTTCCATGGAAAATGTTTCAAATCTCCATCTAAATTATGAAACTCATGATTTGATCGCCTCGAAAGAGGGCGATGGTGTTGGGGAGCAATAAACCAGGAGGATGGGTGGCAGTCAACCATGTAGAGGAAGGAGGAATTGGGAACAGAAAGCTCTCAGGTAGAGGAGGAAGAAGGAATACACAAATAATCTATCTTTGGAGGTGAAACTAAACCTAACTTTGGGGTGGCAGACAAAGGAGTAGAAACTAAACCTAACTTTGGGGTTTAGAAGGAAAACTAAACCTAACTTAATTCCCACATACAAGCTATCACATAACTTGAAGAATGGTGTTCCAACCGATTTCCTCATTTGATGACAGTACCTGAGTTTTACCAAACACCCCATGGGAAGTTTCATTTGTTGGTTTGTACCTTCTTAAGCTTTATTGTTATTTTGTATAATGTGGAAATTCCAAATGTTGTGGAGGAAACTAGACTATTGGAGCACTAAATGTTGCCATACCTTGTGCTCCTTATTTGTTGTTTTGTTATGGAAATATAAGGAAAAATATCAGCTTCCACCTATCAGTGGCTTGTATTTTTTTTTTAGAATTAACAAGTGAAGGCAAGTATCAACACAAGGGTTCTTGTGATGTGGTAATTGGCATCTAATCTGATGCTTATATGCTTTGTTGTATACATTTCTATATTCAAGGAAAATTTTCTTGTCCCTTTTTCATGAAAACTGCAGATTTCAGGGACTGGTACTAATCATCTTTGCAAAAAATGTTTTGTAACAGAGCAGAGGTTGTCTTGGATGCTGTGCTGAGCCTCAGCTAATTGTTGCAGTGGACAAACCATCCAAAGGACTTAAAATTCAAGGTCGGGCAGTTAAAAAAGCTGGTGTAGTTGAAGAATTTTGGAGCAGCAGCACATATGAAATGGAAAACAGTGCAATTCAGTCACAAAGAAGCATCTCATCTATTAGCACCCAGAATCCTGATCCCAACAGCAGCGCTAGCACAAGCAACCCTTCTGAATATGTAAATCATGGTACACTTTTTTTTTTTTTTTTACCTATCCTTGTATTATGGTTTATTATACGTCCTTGATCTGTTAGGATAGATCGATCTTGTGCCGTGTTGTTGTTGGCTGGTTGCAGCCTTGATGGCAGTTTGGAAATTGGAAGTTGATTCAAGACTTGCATTGAATTTTTATTTTTATTTTTATAAATACAGTGGTCTTTAACTAGTGTGTGTAGCCCAGGGGGAGATACAGATTACTTTCAGGTAAAGGTGGGGTTGCACCAGGGGTCGGCACTTAGCCCCTTTCTTTTTGCACTTGTCTTGGATGTGCTTATGCGGGAGATCCAAGGAGAGGTACCGTGGTGTATGTTATTTGCGGACGACATTGTATTGGTAGATGAGTCGAGAGTTGGAGTTGCTAGAAAGCTCGAGGTCTGGAGGGAGAAGCTCGAAGCAGAAGGTTTTAGTTTGAACATGACAAAGACTGAATATGTGGAGTTTAAGTTCGGTCAAGTAGAGGGGCCCACCGAGGAAGTACTTTTGAGAGGTGTTCCCATTATGGAGAAGGAGAGTTTCAGATACTTAGGATTGATTCTGCAAAGTGACGGAGATATAGACGAGGACATCAGGCATCGAATCCAGAGGGGTTGGCAAAAATGGCGGGACGCCTCAGGAATTTTATGTGACAAAGAGATCCCACTTAAGCTGAAGGGCAAATACTACAAGTCAGTAATTAGACCCGCAATGTTGTATGGTTCAGAATGCTGGCCGACTGAGCAGAAATTGATGGTAGCGGAGATGTGTATGTTGAGATGGATGTGCGGGCATTCGAGACTGGACATGATCATAAACGAGGTGATTAGGAACAAGGTCGGAGTGGCTAGTATAGGGGAGAAGTTGAGGGAATCGAAGTTGCGATGGTTCGACCACATACAGAGGAGACCTCCAGAGGCCCCGGTACGTAGATGTGAGGGGACGGTTTTCACCGATGTGCAGAGGGGCAGAGGTAGACCAAAGAAGAGTTGGAAGGAAGTTATAAAACAGGATCTCGCCGTGCTAGATATTTCAGTGGACCTGGCTGACGGTAGGGACCTTTGGAGGGAGAAGATCACAGTGAAGGAACGGTAGCGGGGCGGGCTGGTGAGGAAGGGCCCTCTTCTTGCGTCTCGACGTTTCTATATCCCTCTCTCTCTCTCCCTCCCTCCCTCCCTCCCTCCCTCCCTCTCTCTCTCTCCCTCTCCCTCCCCCCCTCTCCCCCGATGTAGTTTTTTCGTGTGTTTTGGTTTTAGGCCGTATTTTACACACCCGCTCGATTTTTAGGTCGAGGGAAGGGTGGGTACATCCTGGCCTCCCAGACCCTGCTTGAGGCAGGTCCACACTGGGTTGTTGTTGTTGTTGTTGTTGTATAAATACAGTGCTCTTTCTTCTGTCCAACTTATTCTTATTGGGTTGTTGCTGTGTTATTTGCGTCATTGCAGGACTTCTTCTTTGGAACCAAGTAAGGCAACAGTGGGTTGGAGAGAAGAAAACTGAGAAGCAAACAAAAGTGCAGGAACCCAGATTAAGGTGCAAATTCTAGTTATTCTTTGATGCTATGATACTTTTTGTCTTCTAGAGTTACACTAAGTAACTACAGTGATGCTAAACTTCTAACTATTTGGTTTATCAAAGTAGGTTGAAGCTTGAAAATTATCTTAACTCTTCACATTCTTTGATGTTTATGACTACTTGTTTCACAGGTTCATCCAAAATTATCCTAGTTGTATTAATCCTTCTTTGTGTGCAGCATGAATGCAACATACGAAAGTCTGCTCGGTACAAGCAAGCCTTTTCCTGAATCCATTCCATTATCTGTACGCATTCTAGGGACTTTTCTGCTTTCTTGCTGCTATAGTACCTTCACCTTCAGGCTGTTTCCTTAAAAGATATACTTTCTTAATGACTTGGTCAAATCTGTTTCCTGAATGATTTTCGGATTTTTTTCTTCAGGAAATGGTTGAATTCCTCGTTGAGGTTTGGGAGCAAGAAGGCTTATATGATTGAGCATATGGAGAAGAACATGTACGTTTGTGTATTGAGCGTAGGATTTGATAATTGATGCTTCAGAATGAAAATGCAAGTTGCGTTTTGTTTTTTCTTTCAATTCTAAATCAAAGTACTCAGAAACCCTATTGGTCTACTAAAGCTACTTGTCCTGAATACTCTATACAACTTAAGTAGCTAACCGGTTAGGAGAAGTGCTCATAAACCTGATTTCACGTGGTGATTCACCCTTAATTGTTGGCATTCCTTAGGTAGTGTTTGGTTGATATCGGGTATGATTTTGGAATTAGGGCTTAGTAGAATGATCAAGAGGCATCATTTTTGGACAGAGAAGTAACGCATTTACAGCGTTTAGCTTCGTAGCTCTTGTATGTTCAGACACTAACCTAAAATTGAAGTTTTACAAAATCATGTACATGATTTAGTTAATCAGATACATTTGCACAATTAACCATACACGCAACGCATTAACTCTACAAGTACATACCTCTGATCTTTTTTTGAGCCCATACCTCTGATCTAATTGAGACTGAGTGATTCAGGAAATCTTGGGTTCATTTATTTATAGAGCATAGGTAAAATCTGTTTGCTTATAGCCTATATGAGCCTTGTCCATTTATTTTTAATAGATGAATTATTGGATTTTGATGGATAACTTTGATTTGTTCTAGTGGCGTAGGCAGGAATATTTCCCAGTAGAAAAAATTCCTTTGGCTACAGAAAAATTCCGGGTGAAGACAGGAAATTGTTTTTTTTTTGTATTTTTTTTATAAAATGTAGAAAAAAATTACAACAATTAAAGAACATGAACATTAAATTCTAAATTCATAAATCATAATAGAAATTTCTCCATCAACAAATTTGATAAATTCGACACACATAAATAATTTGAAATCATCAAGCATCTACAATAATATACTTTCCAAATACAATCCCCTTTAATTCTTAAAACACTTCCACTAATGCTCTCACTCTCTTAGCAAATGCAAAAATGAGCTACAATAATATACTTTCCAAATACAATCCCCTTTAATCATCAAGCTTAGGTATTTCTCAAATTAATCCTATTCAAGGTTATTAAATAATCATGTAAATGAACAAAGAATACAATTGGGGCTAAATAAGTTGCCGGAAAACCTAAAACTCAAAAATATAAAACTCAAACCTAAATCTCATTCAGTGCACGTTCCTTCACAAATCCTAAAACTCAACCTAATTTGAAATTAAAAGTAATTGGGGTTAAAATCTAAATAAATTGCAGGACCTTAAGTTGATATTAGGGATAAATGAGTTGAAATTAAATGTAGGGTTGTAGACCTTAATTAGAACTTAGAAGCAAGGGTTGTGCTTGCAGCCAGAGGCGGGCGTGAGGGAGCCGAGGAGCAGGCGTCGGCGTCTCGGCGAGCAGGCGAGCGAGCGAGCAGTGGAGGACCGGACCGGTGAGATGGCGCCAGCAGACAGGGTCGGATTGTAGCCGGGGAGAGGCTAAGGCGCCAAGCAGAGGAGAACCCGACCGGTCACCAGACTGAAGAATGGTGACCTTCAGCGCGCCGCGCCGACCCGAGTACCGACCGGTCGCCGAGCAGAGGAGGTCGTTCAGCGCGCCACTCTCTCGATCGTTCTTTTCAGGAGAGTCATTCAGCTTCTCGTTCAACTTCTCTTGATCGTTCAACTTAAACATAAAACAAAAATACTTTTGTATATTTAAAATTTTTTTTAATCCCAGTGGGCTACAGCCCCCACTGGGCACTGAACAGATCCGTCGTTGGTTTGTCCATTGATTCTTGACCAGTGTATTAAAAGGCGTTGCCTAGGCGCGCTTGGGCACGCCTTGAACATGCCATCGCCTGCATCATGCAGTGCGAGGCTGCTTGTAAGAGGCGACTCCTAGGCGACTCAGGCACCCTAAGGTGGCCAGGCGAGCCAAGGCGCCATGCAATGCGCCTGATTCTGATTCTCTTGAAAAATAAACTTAACGTTAAAAAAAGATAGAATCTGAACAACCAACTACTTATCTATTTAATAACTATTAATATCGTCTACTTTCCCAATTAGAAGTTATTATCTTTTCAACATATTTTTTAAATGCAATTATCTATTCTCAAAGATCTCTTTCATATTTCAATTTTCAAAGATCTTTTTTTTTTAATACATATTAATAGAGGTTGATTCACATGAAAATGACTCTTATTATAAAAACTAGAAACAAACGAGAACCCTTGAATTTAAGAAATAGATGACTAAGATTAAAAGACATAATGGAAAAATAGAAATTTTGACTAAAATTAAAAAAAATAAAAATATATTTTTTTTTCCGCTTGTTTTTGCCAAAAACACGCGATTTGTTTTTTTTACGTTATGTTTGACATATTTTATGCATATGTTCACACTATTATAAGACATATTCACATATTATCTACCTAGTACAAATTTAAAGCAAAAACCAAGTCTCTACAAAAAATTAAGCCACGTGTCAGAATGTGAAAAAAAAGAATTTTTAATTATTTTAAAAAATTATATCCAAAATTTTTCATTATCTCCCCCCACTTCCCCACTCCATGTAAAATTTTTAATTACTTTAATAAATTTTATCCAAATTCTCTACAAATCACCACTTCTCCACTCCATGTGAAACCACCACACCTTTTCATCTCCATCAAAATTTATAAAAGGCTATTGAGCTTTGTAATTTTATTTAGTTTGTGTGAAGTACATAATAAGACATTTTTGCCTAAATTTTTTGATGAAGGATTGTCTAGCATAGGTAAGAAAAAAATATGTATTATGAATTATTTCCCTTTGTTGTTAGATAGGTTAATTTCTTATTGATTTCAGCACAAGTTTCTTACAATATATTGGACTTTGAAAATTATGTCTATTTATTATTGAATTATAAATAGTATATTTATTGAATCTTTAAATGAAAATGTTTTGAAAACTCACTATTTGTTGTAGATTTTACTTGAGCTATAATTTTACTTTATATTTCATGATTTTTCTTTTAAAATAAATTGTATTTTGCCTTTGGGCAGAATACATCAATAGGCCCTTAAACTTTTAGACTTTTATCAACCAGCTCCCTATACTTTGAAATTTTCAAACAAACACCTAAACTCAACTAAATTTGTTTGATTTAACACTAAGAGCTGATGTGGCACGGTGTGTGTGTGAGATTCACTCTCTTAATAGGCGAGTAAGAAACTTATAAATACTATTTTGAAAATTTATTTTAAAAACAAACTCCAATAAAAAATATTACAAATAATTCAACATTTTTTATGTTTTCTTTCATTTATTTTTCCTTTTTCCCTTCTTTTTTCCTTTTTTATCCAAATCTGGATCTAAATGGAAGAAGGAACCAAAACGTGAACAGAGAAAGATCTCGCTCTGATGGCCGTCAATCCAGATCCAGATCGATTTTTCTCTAGGCAAGTAATTCAGGAAGGAATTAAAACGTGGCCGTCATCAATCCAACGATGGCAACTCCGATGTGGTCATCGACCTTGAAGATCTTGCTCGGGATCGAGGAAGAGCTCCGACGGCCTCCATGGCGTACTCCACTTGGAGTAGCCGCCCCCGATGCGAAAAAGATATGCCGACGGTGAAGAATTATGACTCCCGAGTCCGTCGTTTCAAAGGGGCGGGTTATGTGGCATAAAATCCAGATCTGGTTCCTCCAGATCTTGAACCACAGAGAATGCCGGCAGTGAAGGGGCGGTGAAAAATGCCAGCGGTGAACAACCCTAGAAAGGAACTTGAACTAGAGAGAATCGAGACATATCTGGAACCTAATTACTTTCTCATCTTGACTATCTTGACTAAACTTAATTACTAAAATTAATTACTTGCTCTTATTTCTCATCTTGGTGGTTGGGAGCAGAGAAGAGAAGATATACTTGGACATTTAAATGATTCTGGTTCGGGAGCAGCCAGAGACCTCCGGATCTGATTCTGGTTCGTTCCCCTGGTTGTTTAACAGTTAGAAAAAAAGAGGAAGAAGACCAAAAAATAAAAGGAAAAAAAAATATTTGCAATTTTTTTATATTAAAATTTAATAAATTCATCTAGTTGCCTAGTTGGCACTTACATGGCATTTAAATAACATAATTTAATGTTACATCAGCGCGCGTGAATTCCACTTCAAGAGATTGTGCTTAATAGAACAAATTTAGTTAAGTTTAGGCGTTAATTTGAAACATTTCAAATTACAGGGGGCTGGTTGAAAAAAACGTACAAGTTCAAGTGTCTATCAATGTATTTTGCCTTTGAATATGTTGAGTTGTATTAAATGAGTATCTAAAAGTAAGTTAAGTATATAAAATTAAAAGTATTTTATTAATATTATAAAATAATTTATATATCTTTATAATTACCCTGAACAACCAACTACTTATCTATTTAATAACTATTAATATCGTCTACTTTCCCAATTAGAAGTTATTATCTTTTCAACATATTTTTTTAAATGCAATTATCTATTCTCAAAGATCTCTTTCATATTTCAATTTTCAAAGATCTTTTTTTTTTAATACATATTAATAGATGTTGATTCACATGAAAATGACTCTTATTATAAAAACTAGAAACAAACGAGAACCCTTGAATTTAAGAAATAGATGACTAAGATTAAAAGACATAATGGAAAAATAGAAATTTTGACTAAAATTAAAAAAAAAAATAAAAAAATATATTTTTTTTCCGCTTGTTTTTGCCAAAAACACGCGATTTTGTTTTTTTTACGTTATGTTTGACATATTTTATGCATATGCTCACACTATTATAAGACATATTCACATATTATTACCTTTTCAATTCAGAGATTTTATAATACGTTCTTACAAGTGTGTT